>JARFYF010000022.1:20490259-20503151 GCA_030265395.1 Rhina ancylostomus | reverse complement strand
CATTGCCTCCTTATGTTAATGATGGGTTAAATGAATCACAGAATGTTATAGAACAGAAACCAGATATTTGGCCCACCTAGAGTAACAAACAGTCTGCTGGAGGAACTCAGCAGGTCAAGCAGCATCTGTGAGGGGGAGAGGAACTGACATCTTTTCGGGTTGAAACCCTGCAGCAGGACTGAGAGTGGAGAGGGGCTAGAATAAAGAGGAGAAGAGGAGTGGTGAGAGAAGAGCCTGAGGTGATTGGTGGACTAAGGAAGGTTGAAAGATGGCAGGCAGGTTGCACCAGGTAGGGGAGAGGGTGGGTTGGTGGAGTTGGGAGACAGTGACAGATGGGGGCAGACAAAGAGAGAGAAAAAAATGAGACGCAGATGGAGCAAGATGGGGGAGGGAAGGGTGAAGGTTGGAGACAGCTCCGTTTGGCCCATCTAGTCTGTTATGGCATTTGCAGGTCATGAACCATCTAGTTTAATTCTATTCTACTGCTTTCTCCCATACATTTTTAATAGTCCTCTTTTTCAAGCACTAACTTCCCATTTAGTAGAATTTATCGACATAATTTCAACAATGCTTTCTGGCAGACAATTCCACATTCTAATTATCCTCTGTATAGAATTTTTTTTTCTTTTAGTCTCCCTCCAATTCTTTTTGTCATTATCAGAAATTTGTGTTCTTTCACTACCACCTCACATCCAGTGGAAACAATCCAGTACAATTTACTTCAATATAATCCTTCACAGTCTTGAAGACCAGTATCAAGTCACCCTTTAACCTTCTCATTTCTGATGAAAGAAGTCCTGATTTTTCAAGTCTCTCTTCCTAATTGTAAATCCTCCCCTTCGAATATCCCATTAAATCTATTCTACACCTCTTCCATTGCTTTAATATCCTATCTATAATGGGGTGACAAAAAGTGCACAGAATGCCCTGTGAGCCAAATGCTTGTGGAAACTCTGTATCATTTCTTAGCTTTTGTATTCTACTTCACCAGATAGATAAACCAAATTTTGTAATGTTTAATAATCTGAAATAAAATGTAACTATTTGAATTGTATTTCCATCATCTTCCTTGAGATAGTAATCAAATTAAAAAATATCATTTTAATGCAAGATATTGTTTTTCAATTCCTTACTCTATTTTTCAGAAATGTAACGTTTTCTGACATTGACATACATCTCTCATCTGTACTCCTGTAGCCCAACTTTACTTGTTTAAGGCACTTCCTTTAAATCCTATCCTTTGCTTTCTGGCTCTTCAACTACATCTCTATCCAAGTGCCTTCAACCACCCCCCCCCCCTCAAATCTGTGTGTAATTTGCAGTAGATTATTAATGCTATCTAAGATTAAGGTTTCTTTATTAGTCATATGTACATCAAAACACGCGGTGAAATGCATCTTTTGCGTAATGTTCTGGGGGCAGCCCGCAAGTGTCACCACGCTTCTGGCGCCAACATAGCATGCCCACAAACTGATTTTGTGAATTTACTATCTCTTACATTTTAAAAATATTTAACTAAGATGTCATGTGGTTTTGTCAGTTGTTTGACTGCAGCTCCCAAGACCTTTTAACGCTCAAGTATTAAGTTTCTATTGTAGTTTTAAAGAATTAGAAATTAATTAAAATTAAATTAAGAATCTCCAAAATTAAATTAAGAATCTCGAAGAGTCTCAAGTTTGGGTTGCAGCCAACAAGATTATTTTTGTCACTGCTGAATTCACTCAATGCATCGATGATAAATTTTGTAACCATTTCCATGTAGGCATGAAAGCATAAAACAAAATGGTAGAGTAATTAGAGCTGCAGATAGTGCTGCTGCCTCACACTGCCAACAACCAGGGTTCAATCCTGACCTCCAGTGCTGTCTGTGTGGAGTTTAAACGTTCTCCCTGTCAGTGCGTGGGTTTACTCTGCGTGCTCCTGTTTCCTCCAACATCCTAAAGACGTGCGGCTTTGGTAGGTTAGTTGTCCCTAGTATGTATTAGGTGAGTATAGTCAATGGAAGTGAAGGGAGAATAGGTTGCAGGGGATATTAGTAGGGGAGTGAGCTGGCATAGACTCAATAGGCTAAATGGTCTCTTTCTATGTCATAAGAGAATAGGAAACTATGAAATATGGAAATCAAAACTACTGCACCTTAAACATCCTTTTTCTTAATTGTATTAATATAAAGCACCAACATCATAATGATAATTCTGGTCTATTCTTAATTTCTTCAAACTTAAAATCTTCAAGCAATTCCATGTCTGATCAGTTGCACTCAAATCCTGGCAGTTTTCTCTAAGTGGGAAGAATAGATAAATCAAGCTAAAATTATGGCAGCAGGTACAGCACAAAGTGACTGCTATTGTTTTGCAAAGCAGTCAATTGTGAACGTTTCTCTGAAGAAACCCAACAACACATTATCTTGAAACCTTTTGTCAATTCACCCTTATTGTCACTTCATTTGGCTGGTAAATTGAAAATGACAATGACAGAAGCTGCTGCATTATTAGGACTACTTGCAAACAAACAGTGTTCAAGCAAGCAGCCTTCATTTCTTTTTTGTCTAAAGAAATTCTGTCTGTATTTGATGTTGGCCTCAGTTACCCTTACATGCACAGTAATCTGCTCCTATTTGAGCATAATGAACAGCAGCTTTGACCGCATTTTACTACTTTATTCTCTTACAATATGAAGTGTTGAGGAGTGTGAGACGAAGGGAAAAGGACCATTGAAGTTCCCACGTGGTCAAGAATCCAAGTCTGTGCTGGAAAGGTCATGACCTGGAAGCCAAGCCAGCATTGTAGCATTACTTCCCCACTGTACATGCCATCTCATTTTGCACATTACTAAGAAAAAAATAACAGATCTGTTCATATTTCCTCTTCCTATTCAGAAGTGCACCCACACAGATAAATGGAGATAAAAGAGAGCATGGGGTATTCTTCACAGAGATCCAAATTTGGCTGGGTATAGGGGCAGAGTGCGTGGGCTTATTTCTGACTGGAACTGTCTAACATGGGTGTACTGCAGGGATTAGTGTTGGGACCTTTGTTGTCAGTGATATATATAAATGACTTGGATGAGAATGAAGGGGGTATGATTAGTAACTTGGCAGATGACGCAAAAAGTGGTAGAGATGTAGATAGTGAAGAAGGTTGCCTAAGGATACAGCTGGGACATCGATCAGCTGGGAAGTTGGGTGGAGCAGAAGCAGATGGAATTTAATCCAGACTTGTGCAAGGTAATGCACTTTGGGAGGTCGAATTCTGTTAGGACATAGAGGGTAAATGACAGGAACCTCAGGAGGGACCTTGATATACAGAAGTACCTTTGGGTGCAAGTCCATAGCTCCATGAATGTGGCAACATAGATGGATAGAGTAGTGAAGAAAGCATTTTTAATGCTTACATTCATAGGCCACAGCATTGAGTATAAGAGTTGGGATGTCATGTTGCAGTTGTACAGATCATACTCAGAGCATTGTGTACAATGTTGGTTGCCCTACTACAGGAAGGATGTAGTGGTAATGGAGAGAGTGCAAAAGAGACTCACCAGAATTTTGCCTGGAATGGAGGGCTGTAGTTACAATTGGATAGGCTGGGTGTATTTTCACTGGAATGGAGGAGATGGAGGGGTGACCTAATGGAGGTTTATAAGATTACAAGAGGCATAGATAGAGTAGATAGTCAGAATCTTTTTACCCAGGGAAGGGTAGTCTAGAACTGGAAGGCGCAGGTTTAAAGTGAGAGGGGAGAAATTTAAAGGCTTTTCTCCTTAGAGCGAAGGGGGATGAGAGGTGATTTGATAGAGGTGGACAAGATGATGAGGCATAGATCGAGTGGACAGTCAGAGACTTTTTCCCAGTGTGACAATGGCTAACATGAGGGGGCATAATTTTAAGGTGATTGGAGGAAGGTATAAGGGGGATGTCAGAGGTAAGTTTTTTTTATACAGAGAGTGGTGGGTGTGTGGAAAGCACTGCCTGCAGAGGTTGTGGGGGCAAATACATTTGGGACATTTAAGAGACTCTTAGATAGACAAATGGATGATAGAAAAATAGGGGGCTATGTGGAAGGGAAGGGTTAGATAGATCTTAGAACAGGATAAAATGTTGGCACAACATTGTGGGCCAAAGGGCCTGTACTGTGTTGTAATGTTCTATGTTCTATGTCAGTGATAATAAACCTGATTCTGATTTTGAGCTGAGCTCTGAATCTCTTTCCTGCACTATCACTGAAACTGCTGATTAGTACCGTCATCTCATTCTGCCTCATCTTCTGCTGAAATGCATATCTGTGTTTTTCTGCCCTCCAAAGTTGAATATCTAGCCACCATCTTTGCTATACTCCATAAACCTGAGGTACTCCAAACCTTTGGCGATGCCTGAATTGCACCAGGTTCCATTTATCCATCTGCCCCGTGGCGGCTAATCTACATCAGTTCCCAGTTAAGAAATGCCTTTGCATTACATTTTTCCACCTTTTCATATCACTCCATGGACCTATTTCTCTCTATCACTGCACCTTCCTCCAGCTCCATAACTCTCTTCGGCAGCTGTATGCTTCACATTTGGCAACCAGGTTTTCAGTTACCAAAACCCTAAGGCCTGGTATTCAATTCCTAAACTTTTCTGATACTCTACCCTTTATTCCTCTTTTTAAAGCCTACCTCATCTCCCCTTACATATGGGTTAGTATCAAGTTTTGTTTGTTTGATAATGCTCCTGTGAAGCACCTTGAGATATTTGTTGCATTAACGATTGTTGTGATTGTACTTGCTGTTTCTGTTGTCATTGCCGAGTACTGTTGTTGCAGATGTTTTTGCAATGTTCAAATAGAATTGCTTTTATTTACATGGATTTGAATACCATCAATTTCCAGCATGCAGTGTGTTTTTGTCTCTTCCGTGAGTTTATTTTTCATATGTATTGTAGTATATGAAGTCATGTGGTTATATAACTTAATGTTCATGCACCTTGCTTTCAGACTAGAATAAAGTATACACTCCTGTTTTAACTTTCCCTCTGTTCTGTGGATAACAATGGTGTTTGAATCTCTCCAAAGATTCAAAATAATGTCTACTCCAAAGACATTACAGATTTTACAAAGAGCAGGTCATGCTGATCTTCACAGATCCAGCAACCCAGATTTGATCCTGACCTCTGATGTTCTCTGTGTGGAGTTTGTATGCTCTCCCTGTTGCTGAGTGGGATTTTCTGAGGGGTGCTCCAGTTACCTCCCACATCCCAAAGACATGTACGTTATTAGAATAATTTGCTACTGTAAATTACCTACAGTGTCAGTGGGTAGGAGGAGAATCAAGTGGCAGAAGTTCATGGGCTTGTGAGAGAGAATAAGTTGTTGGGAAATAAATGGGGGAATGGGACTCAGTGATTTAAATATCTTCCTTCTATATTGTAAGCAAAAATAAAAATAATATGCAGCATGTTCGGGTGAAGTGGCCACAGTCAAAGTTTAAAGTTCAAGATATAGTAATCATTAATACAAACAAGAACCAGTCCCCACGATCTATTGCAAAATGTAAACTACAAGCAGTAATCAGTTTTGAAATTAAAAGCAAAGCTGCATGAATGAGTACCACCATCTGAAGAGAACTGGAGGCTGGCTCACAACAAGCTAACATCATCATGACCACATCAATACATGGTCAGAGGCATATTTGTTCCAACAATTAATAACTGGGGGAATTTATATACGCAGCAAGTCAGCCCTCACAGTACTAATTTTAAATGTCTGGGGTGTCTGTCCTCAAGAATCTTTTAGACTACCCATGTGAATTACTTTATCCTGGTAAAGGTGTCTGAACATTCAGAGGTGACTTGACAGTTATGATGTGCTCCCATTGTAAATAAGTAATTCAATGAAACTATCTGTGTGCACTGAAAGTATTGAAATAAACTACGCAACAATAACTACTGAAATTGTATTCCATCCCCTGCTGATTTCTTTGCTCTTAAGTGTGTTAAAACAATGTAGTTGAATTCAGGGAGATTCTACTGAGTTCCTCCCAGGAAAGAGACTTCCACAAGGTTTCCTCCTGAACATCTGCCTGTGCTGAGTAAAGACCTTTTAAAATCTACATTTCTGGTCTCTGGGTGGCTCATTCACAGTCACAACATTTGGGGGCTTTCCTGGAATATATTAATGACCCATCCCTGTCTAAAGGATGAGTATTTTTAAGTTTAGCACCCAGTGACCCAGATTGTGCAGCATCAAAGAATAGAGTGGAGAGCCAGAGAGGTAGTTGATAATGTGTCTGTGTGTATGTGTAAGACACCAGTTAGCAGCCAGCGCTGAATAGCTTGGTATGACAGAAGCATTGGTTGTGGTAAGTGGCTACTTATTGTTTGGAACATCAGGGGGCACCTATTTTCAGTTGGTGGGCACCCACAATGGAGGTGGGCACCTGTCTTACTGCAGCATGGCTACTGAGGCCAGGTGGTAGTGTGGGAGGGAGCATGCATACTTGTTTGGGAGAACTTTATAACATTTGTTTACTTGTAAAAGTTCGTGTATGAGTAAAAAAAAACTTTGAATCAAAGCCCAGGAGTGACAGTATTGTGGAAATATTTAACATTCTACATAAGAAGGATATCATAGGCTCAGTTGTACAAAGGGGAGAACTCAGACAGTACATATTCCTAAACTTCAGAAGGTTGAACGAGGGATGGACAAAACCAGGGTGATTAAGACCTGGAGCCTGGAGGAGCATTGGTAGTGATGGGAAATGGAATCAAAGAGGAAGGGAGATAAAGTGGTAATCATTTTCTGTCATGTATACTTGCAGGAGAGAACAAAGTGTCAGGAATCACTAAGTACACAAATTGTAGAGCTACAGAAGGGAAGGGACAAATACAAAGAACAGTGAGACAGAGTGCAAGCAGAGCTTGGAGTGATATAAGGAACAATTGGAGCACCTGCAAAGAGGGACACACAGTGAGAAGCTGACAGACAGATCTGAACAGATCTGAACAGTACAAGTACAAATTAGTAAGGAATCAGGGCAGACAGAGGGGTAAATGGGATAGGGCCCAAAAGGTGGGCACTCATTGGATAGTATCCATGGGAATGGTTAAAGAGGAAGGTGATGAGGTAGATTGGGAAGCGGTAGACTGAGAAGATGGCAAATGAGAAAGTGACTACAAACAGAAGAGGCTATACCAAGCAATAACTACAAACAGAAGAGGCTATACCAAGCAATACCTGTCAGGATGGCACCTATTCAGACCAGGCAATGGCAGCCTCTGAACCCCGATCACCCCAGCCAGCCATTCATACACCCTTCACCAGGGGAGAGGCAATGTGTTCTACCCAAGCTATCCCATGCAGAATTTTACCACAAGTTAGAAGAAATAATTGAAATTTGTTAGCTACACCCCAAAGACATTTAGATTTTGGTTAAAAGTTGAATGTTCAAAAAATATGTAGGACATATTGTAAAGTATGGCGCAGGATGTGCCAGTATTGAGGAGAGATATCACAAATTTAAGGGAGAAGTGAGACAGTGACTAGGGGAAGGTGAGAGTAATTGGGGGATGATAATGGCAGTTTGGGGGGATCCTTAGCAAAGTCCTTTCCAGCCCTATTAACCAGAACACATCAAAATTTGACCTCCCTGGTACAGAATTCTGTCCAGGGATCCAACAGGAAGGTATGTTAGAGTGAAGTAGCCATAGTCAAAGTATAAAGTTTAAAATAAAGTAGCCATTAATACAAATAAGAACCAATCTTCATGAGCTATTTCAAAATGTAACCTACCAGCGGTAATCAATTTTGAAATTAAAAGCACAGCTGTATGAATAAGCACCACTATCTAAAGAGAGCTGGTGACTGACTCACAGTCACCAAATAGGAGTCTGCTTAATAGGTATGGTTTGTAAACTGACATAACCATGAAATATTATCATGTGCATTGGCCAACCATAAGAAAATGGGCCTTTGTTAACTGGCCTACATCAAAACAGGCATTGGACATCTTCAGCTGAAATATCTTGCACCATCGTAACAGAGATCATGGAAGGCTCATCGTTGTTACCTGTCACTTATCACATCAAAACATGGTCATAGGCATATTTGTTCCCAAAGTTAATAATTGGTATCTGTATACCCAGAGAATCAGCTCCCCTGACACTAATTTTGAGTGTCTGGGGTTTATGTCCTCAGAAGCTTTTAGCCTACCCATCAGAATTACTTTGTCCAAGTAACGTTGTTTGAACATTCAGAGATATCTTGTAGTTATGATGTGCGCCATTGTAAATGTGCAATGTAGCCATTTGTCTGCACTCAAAGTATTGAAGTAAACTATGCAACTGTAACTATTGAAATTGTATTCCATCAATTGCTGTTATCTTAAGTGTCAAAAAACTCAATGAACTTTGTGTTCAGGGAGATGCTACTGAGATTCTCCCAGGAGAGAGTCTTCCATCAGGTCTCTCCTGAATGTCTGCTTGAGCTGAATATAGACCTTTTACATCTAAAGTTCTGGTCTCCATGTGGTTCATTTGCAGTCACAACACAGCAGAATCAGCCTGTGGTGACCTAAGTCCATTTATCTCCACATGAACAGTGTTCTGTTTCAGTTTATTTCACCCAAGTAACCTTTTGACTCATTCCTTTTCCCTCAATTCCTTATCTTGCTTCCTTTAAATCCATTTGCAATATTGATTTCAATCATAGTAACAAATACCACATTCACACCATTCCCTGAGAAAAAGAACTTCCTGTGAAATTATTTATTGAATATATTAGGCACCATATTTTGAGCCCTACTTTAGCAATCCCTGACTAATGAAAATCTCTTTTATGTCCATCCCATAATACTCTGGTAACACCAATAACCTTTCACTTCACCTCACTGTCTCCTCTTATCAAAGAACAAAAAAAAACCTTTTTCATTCTTTGAGATAATTACACCTTCACAGTCTTAAAATTACACCTTTAAATGTTTTGCTCATTTTCCATTAGGTTACTGAGGTCACCGCACAGGGAAGTCAACTTTTGTTTTATTCAATACTAACATAATATCTATCATTTTGAATTATATTTCTCCACAAAATACTCCATTGCTCTGTTTTTGAGTATCTGAAATAACTATATCAATACTTTGAAACATTTTGTGAATTTATGTAAATTTGCATCTCTAGCCCATTTATTTTCTAAGGAGTATGCCTCTTTATGCCCCTTAAGTAAATGTTTTTTTCCTTTCACTTAACCTGGAGTCCAATTCCACAGAGTGCTGTTTCTATAGGGTAGGAAAATTGGAATCTTGAAGACTGAAGGGATTAGATAACTTGAGGGAAAAAGGTGCTCCCTTGAACCATACAACCCATAGAACACTATAGCACAGAAAACAGGCCATTCAGTCCTTCTAGTCTGTGCCGAAACTTTGTTACACTAGTCCCATTGGCCTGCACCCAGTCCATAACCCTCCAGATCTCTCCCATCCATGTATCTATACAATTTATTCTTAAAACTTAAGAGTGAGCCGGCATTTACTACGTCAGGTGGCAGCTCGTTCCACACTCCCACCACTCTCTGAGTGAAGGTTCCCACTAATGTTCCCCCTAAATCTTTCCCCTTTCATCCTAAAGCCATGTCCTCTCCTACTTACTTCCCCTAATCTCCTACTCGCATTTACTCTGTCGATACCCCTCATAATTTTGTAAACCTCTATCAAATCTCCCCTCATTCTTCTACGCTCCAGGGAATAAAGTCCTAACCTGTTCCATCTTTCCCTGTAACTCAACTCTTGAAGACCCAGCAACATTCTAGTAAATCTCCTCTGCACTCTTTCAATCTTACTGATATCCTTCCTATTGTTAGGTGACCAGAACCGCACACAATACTCCAAATTTGGCCTCACCAATGTCTTATACAACCTTACCACAATATCCCATCTCCTAGACTCAATACTTTGATTTAGGAATGCCAGGATGCCAAAAGCCTTCTTTACAAGGCTGTCTACCTGTGATGCCACTTTCAGGGAATTATGTATCTGAACTCCCAGATCCCTTTGTTCCTCCCCACTCCTCAGTGCCCTTCCATTTACTATGTATGTCCTACCTTGATTTGTCCTTCCAAAATGCAACACCTCATACTTGTCTGCATTAATTCCATCTGCCATTTTCTGGCCCATTCTTCCAGATCCCTCTGCAAGCTTTGAAAGCCTTCCTCACTGTCCACTATGCCTCCAATCTTAGTGTCATCAACAAATTTGCTGATCCAATTTACCACATTATCATCTAGATCATTGATATCGACTAACCTCCCATGTGGGACCCTATCAAAGGCCTTACTAAAGTCCATGTAGACAACATCCACAGCCTTTCCTTCATCTACTTTCTTGGTAACCTCAACTCTACAAGATTCATTAAACACAATCTACCACACACAAATCCATGCTGACTATCCTTAATCAGCCCTTGGCTGTCCAAATACTTGTAAACCTGATCTCTCAGAACACCTTCCAATAATTTACCTACTACTGATGGTTTACTTTTAGATCTTTTTTAAACAATAGAACAAAATGAGCTACCCTCCTGTCCTCTGGCACCGCACCTGTGGCTAAGGACATTTTAAATATATCTGCCAGAGCCCCTGCAATTTCTACACTAGTCTCTCTCAAGGCCCGAGGAAATATCATGTCAGGCCCAGGGGATTTACCTACTTTTATTCACTGTAAGGCAGCAAGCACCTCCTCCTCTAATCTGTGTTCCATGACACTACTGCTTGTTTCCCTTCCTTCCATATCCACTATGCCTGTTTCCTGAGTAAATACTGATGCAAAAACACTGTTTAAGATCTCCCCCATTTCCTGAGGCTCCACACAAAGACAACCACTTTGATCTTTGAGGGGACCAATTTTGTCCCTTACTATCCTTTTACTCTTAATATACTAATAGAAACCCTTCAGGTTTACCTTCACATTATCTGCCAAAGCAATGTCATGTCTTCTTTTGGCCTTCTTGTTTGTCTTCTTTAGTATTTTCTTTCTTTTTCTATACTCTTCAGTACCTCATTTGTTCCTAGTTGCCTATACCTGCTATACACCTCTCTTTTTTTTAACCAGATCGCCAATATCCCTTGAAAACCAAGGTTCCCTATGCCTGTTAACTTTGCCTTTAATCCTGCACTCAAGATTTCACCTTTTGAAGGCCTTCCACTTACTGAGCACATCCTTGCCAGAAAACAACTTATCCCAATCCACTCTTCCTAGATCCTTTCTCATTTCCACAAAATTGGCCTTTCTCCAATTTCGAACCTCACCTCGAGGACCAGACCTGTCCTTATCCATAATTAACTTGAAATGAATGACATCATGGTCACTGGACCCAAAATGCTCCCTTACACATACTTCTGAAGCATGTGGTTTTTGGAAATTTGCTTAAGTATGTAGTAATATGATAAATATAAAGACTCCATTTATTTGCACCCTTTTTGTGATCAATCCAGCCACAACAAATTTTGAAATATGGTTACGCAGAGCACCCCTTAGTAGGAAATTAGACAGATGAAGCACATTGCCATCCTGAAGATACTGATTTCTGCTTCAGTGGAAACTGTCAGTGTGATTTGACTTTTCTACTTGCTTCATTTTACACCTGTCTACTGATCTTCATCAATATTTAATCTAAGGAATGGGCATAGGGATTGCCTGAAATGCATAGGAATTGCCACAATGTAGTCAGGGTACTGAGCTTCTACATGATGACCTGAGGGAGGAATCACTCTTGTGGGGCAATGGAATTAATTACTTTAATATCTGAAATAATCATAGTGTTCCATTAGTCAGATTGCAGACTTCTAAATAAAATAATTTATTATTTTAGAAATTGTTCAATGGGAATATCGGCCAATTTTAAAATTCTTGTCATTTTGGTTAAATGTTGCACCGTCTCTACATCGTTTCTGTGAATGATCGAGTCAAAGATTTGAAATGTCTTTTTTAATTTGTTTAGGGGTTGGTGAAAAGTATTCAACATGGGAACCAACAAAAAGAGAATTGGAACTACTACGGCACAATCCCAAACGGAGGAAAATAACTACAAATTGTACCATTGGTAAGTGAATGAGAATTTAGTAAAAGTAAAACCAGAAGCTCCTGGTGATGAAGATAATGTCAATGTCAGTATCACATTTAAATCATGGTAATAGATTAAAAGCTCTTAATGGTTTGCTTCTACTATGTTATGTTACTGGGAAGTGTGTTTTCCCAATACTACCTGGCATCCTTTACCTGCAAAATCCTTGAAGTGGAAAATCATCAAGGGACTTGAAACATTCTCTATTACAATCCTGAATGTAGAACTACAAGATGGCTTTCTTCTTGAAATTATTCGTTTTGATTTTCCCATCAATTGTTTTAGTTTTTGATTGGTGTCAAGAACTATCAATTTATATGTAAAAGATTAATAGTTTCTGTGATGAATTTAGCTTGCTTGGGTCTGGCACTGGGTATCAAGCAAGAAATGTCCTGTTGATAACATTTGAATGATGGTTAACATCCTCCAGAATTAGACATTCATCAGGTCCTGGCCTTAATCTGTATTTGTTCCTCTTCCACATGACTACTCATGACTATTCTGGTTCAAGCAACCAACTGCTGATATTTTTTTTACTGCTATTTCTGAGATTTGGGATATTTTCATTGATCAGGGTCTGGGATACAGGAGTTTTGGATTTGGTTTTGATCTACTCTGGTTTGCTCTGTTGTTCCTTTTTAATTTTTTGTATATTTCAAGATATAACAAATTTTAGCCATAGAACCATAGAACAGGCCCTTCGACCCACCATGTTGTGCCGCCCATCAAACCACATCTCACACTATCTAACCCTTTCCTCCCTCATATCCCTCTATTCCACATTCCTCCATATGCCTATCCAACAAT
>JARFYF010000022.1:20451346-20461707 GCA_030265395.1 Rhina ancylostomus | reverse complement strand
AAATTAACAAATGAAATAAGATTCAAGCAGTGAATTGAACTGGAAGGAAAGAGTACTCAGTGAGAATATTTTTGGGAATTATAACCAAGGACGTGATTTGCTACGTATTAAATGGACTGAGCAGAAACACATAGATTACATGTGCACAATTTCTGTAATAAATGTTCTTCAAGAAAATGCTGGCCATGGATTCCAGTGTCAATTCATGTTTTTTTAAATTTTTAAACTTATGGCATTATCCCTGTTTTTAATGTTGTGGAAAAAATCCACAATAAGAAATAATTCAGAATCCTTTAAAAAGGTCACAGGAGTGGTCATTGGTATTTGCATGTCACAAACTGGGACAGTAAATCAGTGTTTAAAGGGACAAGTTTGTTGCTTCATACTTGATCGGCTTCTAAATTGTTTACCATGACTTTCACAGGAGACAATTGTCCAAATACAATAATGATCAAGGGTTCCCCAGAGAACTCCATTGGGCCCCATTTCATTTCTTATCTCCATCAACCACTCATTGGATGCCATCAGAAGCTGCTGGTTTACAGCAGCATCTATGGAATGGTTATTTCCATGTGGAAAAACTGGCAGGAGCCTAATCGCTGCTGACAGATTTAAACACAACTGGATAGTAAGCTGTGAACAAGTTAGCAATGGGAAAATAAAAAGAAAGTGCTGGAAACATTCAGCAGTCAGACCACGTGAAAAGAGAAAGAGCTAATACTTCAGATTGTAGGGAGGCAGTCAGATAATCAGGGAAGCCTCAGAGGGCATCTCACCTCAGAACCATTTCTTCATGTTTGAAAGCAGTAGGGATGAATCTTCCTCTGGGAAAGCAGCCAGGGCCAAGTTCAAGTCCACTACACAGTGAGTGAATCAGCTGCACGGGGAGGAGCAGCAAGCGTAGGTGACTCAAGGAGAATGGGCAAGCATTTCAGCAGATGTCGACATGAACTTAGGATGGTGTGTTGCCTCCCTGGTTCCAGGGTCAAGAATATCTGAAACGATTGGAGGATATTATAAATAGTCAGAATTTGTGGTTGACATTACTACTAATGACACACAAAATGAAGGCTGAGATCCTGCAACTTGAATTTAAGGGTAATCTTACAGCAGAACTGGCTATATCGGAAAACAGTCATAAGTGAGTTACCTGAAGTAATTCATTGCTACCTTTACATTCAATGGAGTATGTTTAAGAGGTGCTCACTATATACAGCTCTTTGCACTGCAAATCTCATCCAAAGGCAGTTCTCCAAAGGCAGTTCCAAAGGCAAAAATCTGAATTTTTAAAAAATATTTTAAATCTCAGGTTTTCTTAATTATCATATCTGAGATTTAAACTGCTCACATTTGTACTTTTTTATTGTTGTTACTCTCATAAATGAATAATTATGGTCTGTGTCTTAAAGACATACTCCATCAGCCCATGCAAAAACAAGTTACGTGATCGTCAGCACACACAAATAATGTTGAACTGCCCTGGGTTCGCCACACTAACTGACCAGCAAACTCCGAGAGATTGGCAGGGACAATGAGGGCAAAAGGAAAGGTACATGTTGCATTTGTAATTATTTAAAAAATAGCCTGCAGCCAGCATTTTGGGAGATCCAGCCATGTATTTTGATTTGCAGCCTATCCTCAGAATTCAAGGAAGAGGGTGGGAAGAGTTAATAATGAGCTGCGAGGTGAGAGAAGTGTAGAAATTCAAATCAAAGTTGACAAATGTTTTCTAATCCAGAATGAGGCAATGACATCTATCCTATCTGGATCAATATTCAACCTTGGATCTCAAAAGAGAAAAGAACCCTGTGGCTTATAACTACCATCACTATCTCTTTTTTATAATCTTGTTTGATTGCTGAGAAAACTGAACACTGGGCTTTAGTTCAAAATCTTAAGCTGGTAGACTGTCTTGTCTCTCAGAACTGATTCCTCAAAACAGTTAGTCAACAACAAGCTCTCTACAGGATTATCACTGAAGTCAGGCTAGAGAAGCCACCAGCATTTAAATTCAAAATGTCCTTAGAGTCAGAGATATAGCATGGAAACAGGACCCTTGGCTCAATCATCTATGCTGACCAAGATGCCTTCCTCAACTTGTCCCATCTGTTTGGCCCATATCCCAATAAACCTTCCCTACCCATGTACTTGTCCAAATGTCTTTTAAACGTTGTAATTGTATCCACCTCTACCACTTCCTCCCATAGCTCATTTCCATATAGCCACCACCTTCTGTGTGAAAATCTTGCCCCTCAGTTCCCCTTTAAGCCTTTCTCTTTTTATCTTAAACTTTTGTCCTCAAGTTTTAGACTCCCCTGTCCTGGGAAAAAGACTGAGACCAGCCACCTTATCTATGCCCCACATGATGTTATAAACCAATATAAGATCACCCCTCAGACTCTTATTCCATGCAAAACAGTCCCAGTCTATCCAATCTCCCCAATTCCTCCAGTCCTGGCAATATCTTTGTGAATCTTTTCTACACCCCCTCTTGTATGGTGCCCAGAATTGTATACAGTACTCCAGGTGTGGTCTCAACAATGTCTTGAACAACAGTGAAATGTCCCTTGTTTGTATCCTCCACTTAATTCAAAGCTTCATCATTTATCTTTCTGATGATCCAGATTTTTAGCGCTATGATACTTTTGATGCTTGTTTCAAAAATTGAATGAATACTTTTTTTAAAAAACTTCCACAGTTATATCTCAACATACATACATCAGATCCCACTGATGAAGTCTGGCAAGCTCTCCTTCCTGCCTATATATGTCAGTCATAGCCATCCAATGGATGCCATTCCTCACAGGCCACATATAACCATCTTGAATCAATGTAAGTGCAATTAAGTAAGACTTGTTTAAGCACGCAATTAGCTATGAGGAGGTTTTGAATTTGTCCAATGGCACATCAATACACATTCCCCACTGACTTCCATCCTCTGAGGATTTACTGTCATTAATTTTGTGAGACATCTGTCCTTTTGCAAGTGTCTCCAGCTGCAGCTGTTGGTATTCTGTCGGAAGCATCTGACAAAGTGAATGCAGAGCCTTTGAGCTGCCTTTTCTGCTAACTAGTCAGATGCCAAGAATATTGTTATGCTAGATACAGGGAGCTGGGGATTGTTTTGTTGTTAGCTGACTAGATTAAATTGAAAGTAAAATTAAATAAAATACACATTGATAAATTGATATAACTGGATTACATTACAAGTCATATCAAAGAATTCTTCCAATAAAATCCACTTTTCTTTATATTTCATAATGACATAGGAGGCTTTTTGACCCATTGAGTCTGTACCAGTTCTTGAAGGATTCTGATCAATCCCATTCATCCACCTATTTCCCTGTAACTTCTTCTGTCATATGTCTATTAACACACTTGAAATTCTCCCATCACTTACACAATGGGTAATTTGCAGTAGCCAATTAACCTAATGACCGGCACATCTTTGGCATATGAGAAGTGAAGCATCTGGGAAAACCCATGAAATTACAGAGAAAACCCCACACAGGCAGCACAAGAGATTAAAGTCAAACAGAGATAGTTGGAGCTGAGAGGTCCACTATCTACCACCCTCGTGTTCTAATGTCTTATTTACAAATCAACATACAATTTACTAATTACTATCCAAGCTAAATAATATTTTAGGAAGAAATTATCCATGAACAAAAGAAGATCTTGACAAGCTTTTACTTTTCAGAATTTCACGTTATTGTACTAATAACCAGAAGCAGAAATGGATAATCTGCACAATTAGAACACCTCCATATTTGAAACTTTGCATGAACACTCAATCTTCACTAGCTAACAAATTGAAGATAATATCCGAAGTTTGATGTAAGGTTGTATCTTAATGCCATGAAATAGAGTCAGAAGAATACACATTAGCACCCATGTGAAACAACTTGGGGAACCTCTTTCAAACAGCTCTGATGAAAAAAATTATTGACCTGACACTTCATAATGAAAATTTCAAAACTGGGATCAATTTTTTGCTGTTGGGTAAGAAGATCAATGAATGGTGATGAAGTTGAAATACTTATCAGTCAACAGTGGAAAATGCTCAGGAGGCTGAAAGTGCTGCTCCTCTTCCACTGTCATTTCTTTTCCACAGATGTCCTACCATTTTCTTGTTTTGTGTTTAGATTTCAAATTTACACAATAATCTGCTTTTATCTCACACAAGTGCTCACTGAGAAATATTTGTCCTCATTTCCAGTTGAACATCTATTCACACAGTGAAAATCCTTAATGACCATCATTAAATGTGGTATGTGCTAACTTTTCCAATGTGTCATTTGAACATTGCAAACATAGCTAATTATACTACCTGAAAGAGAGCAGATCCAATGCAGCAAGGCCACTCTTATTACAGAAGATTTAAAAGCTCTTTGTATGTGTTAGTACAATTAATTGATTTGAAGAAATATTACTCTAGCAGATATGGTTTCAATCTTGCTTGTTAATGGAACTTTAGCTCCATCCTCTGGCAATGATTTTTACTGAGTTGCAATGATAGATGGTGCATCTATGTTTTGACTAAGATTTAAATGAAACTAGGATAAAATCCTAAATTCGTAAGCTTTATTTGGCATTTTGTTTGGCATAAAAGTCATTATTTCCTTGGGTTGTTCAAAGCAACATGTTTAAATGGAAGAGTATTGGAGAGAATAGAGTTATTAAGATTCACTTATTTATTGTGCTCTATGATAGGAATGGTGATGGTGCTTGGTTCTGCCCCAGTGAATCTTTTCAGCTATCCACTTCCACAAAACTCTGCACAACAGCTATACAACACATGTTAAAATTCTTTGAAACATAGAAAAGGAAAATTGGCAGAGAGCACTGATCTCCATCAACCAATACTGTTTATTCCATTCTAGATCAGATATTAAACCAAAATAGAAGACATTATCTGGGGTGATATTTGGAGATCTGGCAAAACAAATAACATTTCATTACTGCTCAATAACAAAGATTGTTGGAGAAATGAGCAAGTTTTGCTTCATTAACAATATGCTATTACCTTGAGGTAAAGACCAAATTATCCATTATGAGTCACCTTAAGCAATAATCAAAAGCAATTATCTTCCTTTGTAGAAATTACAAGTCTGCTTTAAGAAATATAAAAATGTGCTCTGCAAATAATTTCTGTTACTCTTAATAATACTTTAAACAATTTAATCTCAGATTTTTCATTTCTACAGAAGATGCCTATGATAGCAAAAAGCCATTGAAGCCACATTACAATCATGATCAGCAGTTAGCCATTACAATAGATCATATACATAACTTTCAGCTGGACAGGTACTAAACAAGGCAAAGATGGTTCAAAGTACATGAGAACATCAGGAACAAATATTAAATTATTAGTGGTTAAGTACCTCATGGGTTTTATTTAGTAAAATATAATGCATACAACAAATGCAGTAACATTGACTTAGTTATTTATTTCTATGTGAGATTTAGCAAGCACAGTTGGACCTCAGTTCTCCTGATTCTTACTACTTGCATGGTAGTACTTATACTCAGTTATCACTCGCTGTTTAAGTGCAGTTATTGTTGCAGTGTTGGCACTGCACCTACCAATCTGTACACAGCAAGCTCCCACAAACAATACTGTGATAATGACTAGATATTTTGTTTTATTAATGTTGACTGATATGCAAATCTATCTGAGCATGTGGCAGTGATTAATAGACCACTAAGCAGATGCCTGGGCTGTTGAATCCGAAACAGGAGACTGAATTCGATCATGACACATGGGGCATTTATTTCAAGAAAAGCTATTATTTGCAATTGTAATAACTGGATTATTGTCAAAATAAACCTGGTTCATTATTGTCCTTCAGGGAAGTAAATCTGCTGCCCTTGCATGTTCTGGGCAAAATGGGGCTCCAGACTCAATGTGATTGACTCTTAACTTCCCTCTGAAATGGCTGAACTTTAAGGAACAATAAGGACTAAAATTATAAATGCTGGCATCACCAATGAGGTTCACATCCATGAACAATCGAGAAAGGCTAATTCCCTTGCTATTCTTTACAGTTATGATGTGGTGTCTTGTGCCCCTGAGAGAACAGGTTTAATCCCTTATCTAACAGTACACAAAGCATTAGATTTTTGTGCTCATGTCCCTGGAATGGAAATAAAGTCCAGTGTTCAGCCTCATAGGCAAGAGAGTAGCCAGCTGAGCCACTGCTAACAGTTTTGATCATCTTTGCAAGGAGTTCTTTTCTAAACAAGTGAGTTTAGGTCCTAAAGAGCCAAAAGCTTAGCAATGTAAACAAGGGTTTGCCTTCCAGGAAATCAAATTGCAGCTTTCATTTCCAGATTGACCTTGCATCAATTTTTACAGCATAGGTGTAATCTACATATAACAGGAATCTAGATTTGTTGCCTGGATTCATTGTCTTTTGGGAGTTCCCCTTCATTACTGTGGATAATTCTAATTCTAAGGTGCTAATCATCTTTAAGTACCATTTTGCCAAATATGCATAAGGTTATAAAGTGAAGAAACTTTTGTTACCAAGTTTCAAGTTCACTCTTCATGAAGTCTGTTTCCCTATCATTGCCATACAATACATAAAATTTACTTCAAGCATTTATTATTGAAAGCACCAGAGTTTATTAGCATCTTTGAAGAATATATTGGCTTCTGGTGTTGGTAATCTATTAATTTATATGATGTGCTTACAAGGACTATTTAAAAGAGTTGTGAATGTGGTAAGATACAGCAGAAGCACCTGTCATACTTAACAGTCATCTGTGTCATTTCTACTAGACGACCAGTGGTAAAGTTGGTCGATAAGTGTTTGCAGTAATATCATTTTCAAGTGCTTGTTAATGGCAGTGGCCAGGCAACTATTTCGTGTTCATCCATAATTGCTCCAGGAACTTAGACTACTCAGTATCACACAGACTAATCCTGCTGCATTCAGTGTGAAGTGCCCATAAGATGCTACCTAGCATTACATTACTTGTACATAGTGTCTAAATTTGTTATAATAATGATAATTATATTCAAAATTGCCTTGTGTATATTTGCAAATACTATAATACCATTAGTCTTCAAAAAAACATTAGTTTTCATGTTGGAGGACATTGCAAACACCCCAAATATTTGTGATGGGCTAGTTTCAAGCACTATTCAAGTGAGGAACAAGGTATTAGAAAAACAAATGGGTCTAAAGGCAGAAAATTTGCCAGGTCCTAATGGACTGCACCCAAGGGTTTTAAAATAAGCAGCTGCAAAGATGGTGGAGTCATTGATTGAGGTCATTTAAAACTCACTAAATTCTGGGAAGGTACCAATGGACTAAAAAACTCCAAATAGGACTCCTTTGTTCAAGAAGGGATGAAGACAAAAAGTGGGAAACTATAGGCCTGCTAGCATAACGTCTGTTGTTGGCAAGGTGCTGGAGTCTATAATCAAGGATGAAATAACTAGTTGTTTAGAGAAGCTTAATGTAATTAAACCCAGTCAACATCATTTTCTGAAAGGTAAACCCCATTTGACAAATTTACTAGAGTTCTTGGAGGATGTAACAAGTAGAGTGGATAGAGGGAAACCTGTAGATACAGTGTATTTAGGTTTCCAGAAGGTACTTGACAATGTGCCATATAAAAGATCAGTGCAAACTATATGAATGCATGGTATCACAGGAAGTGTGTTAGCATGGATGATGATTGGTCGTTACATGGAAGACAGAGTCAGAATAAATGGGTGCCTCCAGTCAGAATCAATGGGTGTTTTTCAGGCTGGAAGGATGTAACTAGCAGAGGGCCCCAAGGATTAGTTCTTGGCCCTCAAGTATTTCTGATTCATATTAATGACCTTGACAAGGAGGCAGAGTGTAAATTATCCAAATGTGATGATGACAAAAATATGTGGGAGGGCATGTTGCAATGAGAAGATTAGTGCTCTGCAACTGAATATAGATTGAGTGAATGGGCAAAAACCTGGAAAAGTGTGAGGTTTCTCACTTCTGGAAGAGAAACCTAATGGCCAAAAGATTGTCCAAATGGAGAAAAATTACAGATGAGTGAAACAGAGGGATCTTGGTGTTTTGGTGCACGAATCATAAAATGCAAGCAGGTAGCTACAGCAAGTGATTAGGAAGGCAAATGGCAGAGTGGTCTTTATTGCAAGAGAGTTAAGAGTTTAGAAATCAGAAAGCATTGTTACAATTGTACAGGATGCAGGTGAGGCCACAGCTCGAATACTGCACACCATTTTGGTCCCCTTATTTGAGAACAGATATACTGGCATTGGAGAAGGTCCAAAAGCAATCCAGCAGGCTAAGTCCTCGGATGAGAAAGTTGTCTTATCCTGAGTGGCTAAAGGAATTAGATCAATATTTTTTTAAGCTTAGAAGAATGAGGGATAAACTCATTGAAACAAGTAAGATCCTTAGGAGGTATGACATGGTATATGCTGTGATGGATATCCACTATCCAGGAGGCTTTTTACTAAACTCAACTTTTTAGCACAGCGGAAAAAACTGGCAAAGGTTCAAGATGTTTATTGTCAATCTTTAACTAGTACTATTTACCCATTCTCCTGAGGAACCATACTGGCCAGGCTCAGGAAGCCCATTGTTGACTTAACTGAGACCACAACCTAATCAGAAGAAACAACGTTGTCAATGTTAACCTAAAGCACCAACATCTGACCTGATGAATGAAGTTGTGAAAATGTCACATGAAGATGAGGCCATCACTCAATGAGTGACAAAAATATATATATAAATATTGGAAGGCAGTAAGAGTGGGGAGAAGTTACAGAGATGAGTCCACTCCTCAGCCTCAATCCAAGAAATATCTAGGTTGTAAGAATTGGACTTGTGTTTGGAAATCCTTTATAGCATTATAATCTCTGTTAGAATTTACTCCTCAAATAAAAGTGTCCTATTTAAATAAAATAATGGTGTTTAATCTGTTTCATTAGCTGGAAGCACCTCCTCCTTGGTTGAGAGGGGAACCCACCACTCAAAATAGTGATTATTGACAGCTATATCCTTCATGAAAAAGAGAATAAAGTAGCTAAGTAACTTAGTCTTTGAACTATCGGTTGATACAGTATAATCTCCCAAAAGCAAGGGTACTGATGGAAACCTATAACTATAAGGTCATGACTTAAGTTTAGGACTCTAGAACGGGTACGCTTAATATCACAATGCCAAGATGTTTCCATGACTGAGAGAAACTTGAATGAGAGGACATAATTACAACATTAGGAGGTAGTCATTTAAAATTGAAATGAATAGGAACTTCTCATGAAGAGTGGTGAATCTCTGGAAGTCTCTTCCTAGAGGCTGGAACTTTGGGGGTTGTTTAAAGAAGAAATAGATGCAGTTTTGAAAGATCAAGGAATTGATGACTGTGGGGAACTGACACAGAAGAGGAGACAAGACCTGGGGCAGATCAACCACGATCACATTTAATGATGGGGCAGGCTTGAGGGGCTGAGTGGCCTACTTTTGCTTCTTACCTATGTTCATTTGTCTTTTGACACTGCATAACTGACATTTTGATCATTGTTATCTGGTTATGCTCCAATGGCCTTAGATCCACTTCAGGAAATGTGACCACCCTAATCTCTGCATTGTACAGGTGTATTTTGGGTTGTGTTTATTCCCTTGATAATCTTTCAAAATCTGTCAATTTTCAACTTGAAAAAAAGAAACAGAAGTGAAAATGTAAACAATCAGTTTGGTCAGGCTCATATAATAGCCAGAGTGGAGCTTTAATGGAAATCAATGAAGAGGCTAGAACAGTTAAAAGCAAAACAGATTTGCAATCTAAATGAATAGGACTGAGTAAAAGATAGCAGAGATCAATGGAAATAAAGCCATGTGTTTGAAATCAGGCTCTGAAAATGTTGTAGTCATGAATATTATTAGGGAAAAGGGTCCAATGAAGAATAAACATTATTATTCCAAAAATTACTGTGATGTGGAACAATCAGATCTACCAAGCTATATAATTAATTGCATATTTTGAATAAATATACAGCATATATTAGCATTTTCAATGGCATTAAATATAACACAGATTCCTTTGCAATAGATGGATAAACTATCAAATGAACCATATTAATTTGCAGCACTTGTTTTTAGCTATCCTGAATTGATTTCTGATGTGGCTATATTTATATTTGAAGTGCGATGATATTGGTTATGCTGCAGGTATGGACTAATGTGTCCCTAGGAAATGTGGAGCACTGTGGGTTAACATATTATCTGTACTAGATAATAAGAGAGAAGCCCATTATGATGAGCAGCACTCTTGCCAACAGATCTGCCCTTGGGTGGTTCTTCAGAATTTCCATCCATCTGTTCTTAAGTAAATTGTGGTCA
>JARFYF010000022.1:20425748-20436561 GCA_030265395.1 Rhina ancylostomus | reverse complement strand
AGATTGATAAGTATCTAATTAGTCAAGGTATCAAGGGATATAGGGATAAGGCCGGAAATTGGGGCTAGATAGGAATAGTATTAGTTTAGCTCATAGAGCAGACTCGATGGGCTGAATGGCCTATTTCTGCTTCTTTGTTTTGTGATCTTGTGATACCAACAAGTTGCAGTCGAACAAGTCATCCATCGCAAACACCAAAGGCTGAGAAATGAATTCTAGGTCTTATTTCAGTAAACCCTTCTCTCTGTCATTTCCCCCTACCCTGACTGTTTTCTATTTACACTGTTTTCACACTTAGTTGACTTCATTGGCATGTGATGTTTTTTCAACCACATTTTCAGGCCAGGTGACTGGAGTATTTAATTAAGTAAAGGTGGATCCCATTGTCCTCTTGTTTATGTGAAGAGCCTGAACAGGGAATATTGGTTGGAAGTTTAACTAAGCAAACTACAAACATCTTTAGCCTTGGACAATTTCTGCTGTTTTTGCAAAAATGATTTTAGCTTAATGAGCAACCACTTCTTGGCCTTTGGACACGTCATACTGCTGTGCTAAAAAGATGAGATTAGCAATACGCCTTTTCAGGACCTGGAAAGTGAATATCCATCACAGCATGATATGTTTAATGCAATCAAAATGGCATCATTGTGCAGCAAAATTATGCAATGAGTCTAATTGTTAACTTATCCATGAACATACTAAAATTTCCAAATTTGAAGTAAATTTCCATTAACAGTTGTAACAAATTCCCTGTGAAAAGGTACAAGATGGTGAAAATTCAAGTGGAAAGGCACCACTTAATTGACCTGCAGACTCGCTAGGTTGTGAAAATAAATGAGAGGCCAGTCTAATCAGGTTTCTCCTTTTCAAAAAAAAGTGGTGACAAATAACCCAGCAGCAAACATATTGGGCAATGTCAAGATGGTTGCTAAAAGGAGAGGATTCAAATGACATAAACTGGATATAAATCTTAATCAGAAACCAGTTATTGCAGTCTTTTCTGTGACAAACCAGTTATTGGAGGAGAGAGTTATTTGGATCTAATGGACATTCTTGAAAATGAGTCATGTGAATAGCTTTATTCAAGATTTATCTTCCACTTGTTGCAGTTCTTGAGCTGTTGCCAACAGATTTGGGAAATGTGGAGGCACAGCTGAATTCAGAAATCAATTATTAATGTGATGGTAAAACGTTTTTCTTTAGATCCACACATAAGATTTATGTCTGTTCAATCAAACAAGAGTGATCAACCTAGAAAATAAAACTCACATTTTGTATGTGAGTCAATAACTAGCAGTTCTAATGCAAAAAAACACTCGGAGATTGCAGATCAGAACTACTCAGGCACATTATTTCAGTAAGTAACGTGAAATTTTTGATACTTGATATTAACAACTTGATGCAGTAAAACATCCCAAACTCATTTACTAAAGTGTGACAAAGAATCCACAATTAGATGGGGTAACTAAAAGTTTTATCAAAGTGTGGGTTTTAAAGATTGCCTTAAAAAGCAAATTTCAGAGCATGATATCTTGTTGGATAAATGCATGACAATGAGTGGAGTGGTGGAAGGAATAGGTACAGTATATAAGGATAGAGGTCAGGAGAGTGCACCATCTCTGGAAGGGTGAATATACTGGTGTGATGAAAGTTACAAAGACTAAAGAAGTAACATAAGGAGCAAAACCTTAAAAGCAAAGTATTAATGGACTGTGAGCCAGGGAAAGTCATCAGCATCAGGGATGATTCTTGAACATAACTTGATAGCAACAGTATTTTGGATGATCTCAGGATTAGCAACTGTGTAAAATTGGATGCCAGCTGGCAAGAATATTGGGATAGTTCAGAGTGGACGAAGGCAATGAATGATGAGAGTTTTAGCAGGATGAGTTATCAGGAGGCAAAGTTAGATGATACAATGGAGATTTTAGTACATGATCCATGTGTGAAGAAGAATTGCAGCTAAAGAGGGTGCTATGACTGCAAAGGAAATGGGTCTGCCTGAGCAAATCAATTCAACAGCAAAGCAAAGCAAATTGTGACAAGATAGTGATTTCAATCCTCAAAACTTAACTGGAATAACCGTGGTGCAACCGAGGCTGGATTCTGTGTTCAGTCCATGAGATGCAAAAGCAAATTGTGACAAGATAGTGATTTCGATCCTCAAAACTTAACTGGAATAACTGTGGTGCAACCGAGGCTGGATTCTGTGTTCAGTCCATGAGATGCAAAAAGAAAGATTTAATGCAATCCAAAGCAGCGAACCAGACTGCTGCAGTTCAAGAAGGTAGCTCACCACCAAGGGCTTCTGGAGACAGGCAATTAAATGCTGGCTCAGCTTGCGGAGCCCACATCCCTTGAATAAATGTAAAAATGCAAAAGTTATGTGTCATTCTCATTATGGCTAATTCAGTGGTAGAGAAAGCATTCATAAAGAAGAGATTCGGAGATGGATTTGGAAGAGAAGAATACATTCAGGTGTTTTGGAAAAGAAAGAATGTTTAAAGATGGTCTGATAGTTCTCAAGGACAGAAGAATCAATTGTGAATTTTTGGAGAGAGTGATGACAGCAAATTATTGCAAAAAAAGTGCAATCTGCACAGGTCTTTTAGCCATTATTACTCATTATCTTCATAAATATTTTCCACAGATTATTATTATATTGTTATTTCAAGCTGTTGTGCTGTGATGAAGAGTGCATTGACAGTTCATTAAACATAAAGTCTTCAACACATTAGAGAAAATATGTCTTCTAGTTTTGAAAAGCATTTTGTTGAAATTTAAATAAAGAAAATGTGTTTGGTCCTGTAATACCTGTGCTGATTAAGCTATCGTTATAAAGATGAATCATCAGTATTAAGTAATTTTTCTTATTGTGCCAGTTTATTCTTTCTAATTATGCTCTTGGCAATTAAATAAAATGAGCTTATCCGATTGCCTTTATCCCAACCTATTTTAAGGCAGTTCAATTAAAAAAACATCCGTAGTAGTTATTTGGATGCAGAAGTAACTATTTCAAGCCATTCTAAATGCAGGTATGAAGTTAACGATGTGGTTAGAATTCTAACCACAAAGCATATGATCCTCCTGCTAGATATTGGGATGGATCAAACTCACCGCTCATTGAAAGTTTCATACTGAACCACACAGCTAACTGCAGTGTACATGAAGCGTGATCTGAACTTCCATGCTTGTATACAACAACACAGGAGTATCGAACATGCAGATGATTGGACGCAAATACATCAGACCTCTCACTCTGGTCCTTCACTGACCACTGAATCCAAAGGCGTTCTGTAGTTTACTGAGCAGACAAGCTGGATGCAACTTACATCTGGTCCCTCAGTTTCAATTCAGCCAGTGTTGACATGTCTAGAGCAACCTCAGTCATTAAAAGCGTAAGTGAAAGCAAGTGGTTTGTTTTTTGCTAAAATGTGTTGTAATTAACATTAAAGTAGCTGATTAATTTACATCAATGTTTTAACTTTTTTATTAATAAATGTTAGTTTTTAATTTTTCAAACTGTTTCTCAATATCTCCAGTTATCAGAGAAACAATGAAAAGATTCCTGTTAGCACAAGCTGTCAGAAGGTATCAGCCTTGCATTTAGATGATGCCTTACATTTTGCGCCTGCAGCCTCAAGCACCGTTCGTGGCCAGCTGTGCTTTGTGGGACTACCACAGCACCAAGACCAGCTGTGCGTTTGGAGCTACACAGCTGCAAAAGTTAAATGTGACTACAAGGCACAGACTAGGTCCAATGCAATTCAGTTCATTAACCTCCAGACATTTGCATGCTCAAAGAACAGGACAGCAAATGTGTATTGTGCAATGACATACAACAGGCACTATTGAATTATTTGTTTATTATTTCTATGAAAAGTAGTATACGGCTGCAGAAGGCAATTAGGAAGATAAATGGTACATTAGCCTTTATTGAAAGAAGATTTGTGCACGTGAGTAAAGAGACTTCCTACAATTCAATAACATGGAGGACGCAAATAGCCTACTCTTGCTCCGATTTCTTATGTTCCTATTGTTGTAGTTAGGACACTGCCCTGAGGAACTCCAGCTACAATACTCTAGGACTCAGATGACTGATCTTCATCCACCATGGCCAATAATTTTGTGCAAGGTATGACTCCAACCTTGAAGTCCTTGGACTGAATGTCACTTGAGGCCCTTTACGCTACATTTAGTCAATTCAAAATTCAACTCTCATTTCAACTCTGAAATTCAGCTTTTTGGTCCACGTTTGGACCCGGGTTGTGCTGGAGACTGAGGCTGAGTGGTCCCGGAAAAAGCAAATATTATCTGTGAAAGACTATTGAAGAGCACTGTCAACATAAATCTTCCACAACTTTGCTGATGATTAAGGACTGATTGAGCAGTAATTAGCTGGAATGGATTTATCACATCCACGCAATTTTCCATGTTCTTGATGCCAGTGCTGTTACTGAATTGAAGCAGCTGAGCT
Source organism: Rhina ancylostomus (assembly GCA_030265395.1). Lineage (NCBI taxonomy): Eukaryota > Metazoa > Chordata > Chondrichthyes > Rhinopristiformes > Rhinidae > Rhina > Rhina ancylostomus. Next base: position 20,432,084 of record JARFYF010000022.1, on the reverse strand, counting down.
AGAAGTTCACCTACTTCAGGAACACAAATCTTCAGTACTACAGCTGGGATGTTGTATGGTCATTTTGCTATATTTAGGGCTCTAAACTGTTTCTTGAGATCACACTGGAACTGAATTGACTGGAGACTGGCTCTGTGATGGTGGGGATCTAAGGAAGAAGTCAAGATAGATCATCCACTCGGCCCTTCTGGCTGAACATGGCTGCAAATCCTTAGGGCTTCTCATTTGCATTCACAAGCTGTGCCTTATTATATTTAAGGATACATATATTCTTGGAGCCTACTCTTGTTAGCTGCTTGATTATCCATCCCTATTCACGACTAGATGTGGCAGGGCTGCTGAGCTTTGATCTGATCAGTTGGTGGAGGGAATGTTTAGTTCCACTGCATGTTTTTCCTATTGTTTAGTGCAAATGCCGTCTTGTGTTGCAATGTTAGATCAATGGATCATGGTTTTGGATACCAGCCAAGTAATTTACTTACTGTGTGATGTGCCCTTCTTAGCCCTCATATCTAATTCCCCCATCACAAACCACACTGCTATCAGAGCTCTAAACAGCCCCACACCACCAACATGTGATACTGTAATTCCCCATGTAATCCTCCCACCCCAACCCTGAGCAGGTAATCACAATAGCCCCTCCAAACCTCTGGGCTCCCCAGTCATAATGCCAGCATGCCAGAGCCTTGCCCTCAAGGCCACAGCCACCTAACAATGGATGTTTTAGGTTCTCCTCTGAGCTCCTTTCCCCCCCACCCCAGATTGCTCTCCATCTGATCTAACACCATGAATCATGCAATGGAATGAGTAGGTAAAACAACTGTGTGTGTGTGTTTAGTCAGCAGGGACTGGTCTATTGAACATGGTACTTTGAGCTTCATAAGCAACTAAACTTTTCTGCAAAAGGTCCATAAATTATCCTGCCACCCACCCCGAGCTTCACACATATTTCCCACTGCAAAAATATTCCTTGGCTCTTATCTTTTAAACCTCATGAAAATTATTTACATTGTTGATCAATAGAGTCCAAATGAAGGGTCTCGACCTGAAGTATCAACTGTCCATTTCCTTCCATAGATGACCTGCTGAGTTCCTCCAGCATCTTGTGTGTTGTTCCAGACTCCAGCATCTGCTGTCTCTTGTGTCTCCAGTCATGGTCTATATCTAGTGTAAAAGCTGGAAAGTGATACAACATGCAATAAAGGCACATGCCATAGAACAGTACAGCACAGACCCTTCGGCCCACAATGTTGTGCTGACTTAGCTCTTCCCTCCTTCCTACAGGATGCCCATATTCCTCTCGTTCAGGTGCACATCCAAGCCTCTTAAAAGCCCCCAATAAATTTGCCTCCACCACCCTATCAGGCAACACATTCCAGGCATCCACCGCTCTCTCAGTAAAAAAAGCATACCCCTCACATCTGTTCTGAACCTACCCCTCTCACTTTAAATGCATGCCCTCTAGTCGCTGTGATATTATTAATCTGTGACCACACATTTGCCAGTCAGAAGTTCACCTCCTAAAGAACATTTGTGCCCCTCCTTCTGTGCTGTTATACAAATGAGTTCACTCCTGAGACAGTAATAACAGGGACACCAGCCAGCAAGTTTTTTTTAATGCAAATTATTGAAAATGAGCTGTTGACTCAGATGGATGAGAATCTGTTCATAATCTAACACAATTACAATGAAAATAAAAACACCAAAAGCAAGATATGAAATGGAGGTGGAAAGGACCCTGTATCACTTGGAACACACAAAATGCATTTATCTTCTTTCCTTATATACTGTATGAGCTTCTGTTTACATATATAGGTTGCAGCAAACTGCATTATAACAGAATTAATCTTAATCAGAGGCATTGCTCTGCTGTGTCTCAACATTGTTGACAGTGAATCTATACTTAATTCCTCTTGGCAGCACCTTTCATCAGAAATGGGAGAATCTCTATCTCTTTCAATTTTGCAATTGTTTTATGTAGAGCACGGAGCCTCTAACTGATTGTTAAGCATGGGTGTAGATTTTCTGATTTAGATCTTCTTGTGAAGGGAATACATGTTGAAAATCTGGGCACGGATATATTCTCAGCTTGGTTTTCCAGCTAGTTATCATGCAGGAAACACTAACCTCTGGGTCCAAACTTCAAAGGTGTGCTTCTGTGGCATGAAATTTGCACCATGAGCAGTAATTTGTAAAATTAGTGATAATTTGTCAAATTTATTCTCTTACTGGTGTTCTTACCCCAAGACCTTTTGAGATTCATTAAAAGTTAAATTCAGCAAGGCAGGGCTTGCCAGATGGAACTTCACTTGATAGGAAGAAAGCTCTGAGAGACAGGTGCAGTGATTAATGTGACCAGTTCCATTGTCTTCCTGGTTTCCAATGATAGACATGAACTGTTCTATTCCAGCTCATTCTTTCCATGATCTTAATACTGTGAAAATGTTTACCTGCCTTAGGCATCCTTGTTCCCTGCAACCTTTACCTCTTACATTCCAAGAATTGCTTCATTAAACTATAACTTCTCCATTAACCTTTATGTCTCCTTCATTCAGTTCAGCATTGGTGATATCCTTTATAACCATTGGCATTTCAGCTGGTGATCTTTTAAAACATGCAAGATACCAAGGGGTCTTGTCAAGGTGGGTGCTGATTGGATATTCTCCTTGGGTGGGGGATTCTAGAATGTGGGGCATAGTTTCAGAATACACAGTTATCTATTTAAGAAAAAAAAGAGGAAGGATTTCTTTTCTGAAGGTTGTGACTCTTGGGAGTTGTGGGTGCTGAGTTACTGAATATATGTTTGATTCACAGCCTTCTGAAGAATTATTCATGCTTATGTAGCCAAGATGGGTTTTTGGTTGAAGGAGGAGTTGAATGTGCTGGGGAACAGGCCAGAAAGTAGAACTAAGATCAGAGCAACCAGAACTAACTGAAGATGGATCAAGTTCAAGGAGCAAATTGGCCCGCTCCTGCTCCTTTTTCTTCTATACTAATATTTCCACAGCAAGCAGAAGTAGACCCAACAACCCCTCAAACTGGCCCCATCATTCAATAAGCAGCAACATGGAGAATTGTGGCTAGAAGAGAGTCAACTTAACTGAGAATGCTAAAGTAAGACTACATTCTGACCAACGCTGGCTCAGTGCACTGAGTACTGAGGGCACAAGTGCAGACCAAATGGGCTAGACCACTCCAGTTCTCCTACAGGAACATCTACACTGCCCATGAGAATGAGCATGAGGAGGAAGGGGCCATGTCCAGTCTCAGATATTTGTCCCACTTAGGAACAGTGGGGAAGATCATCGGTGGCCAACATAGTTGAGGGGAAGGGAGAAGAATATTTGATGGAACAAGAGCATCTTGAATGCTAGTTCACTCTGCTTCCTCCCTGACATTCGACTGGTTGATTGGGACACTATGATTTAGGGAGTTTTACAGGAATAGAGTATCAAAATCATTAAAAAAAAAGTCAGACCATTGAGAAGTCAATGGATGTGTATATTAACCAAAAGGGATGGGAATTCTAGAGGTCACATTAACCCATAGAGTCACCTTAGAGTAGTGATGGTCCCAGGTCAGGGAGAGATGTCTGTGTGGTGTCCAGACAGCCTTTTTTGATGTTGGGAGTTGGATGGTCAGGGTGCCAATTAAATCATGTTCAGTAATGGGTCCTAGGGGCACGATCTGTGGCCAAGTCTTTTTAGTAGAAATGAGCATAAGCTGGGTGCACACTAAACAGTATTTATTTCCCAAGGAAATTGGAAAGGAGTTGGACAGGTCATTTCAGTCCCTAGTGCATTTCAACAATACTGAAATCAATAGCAACCAACATGATTTCTCCAGTTGAGCTGGTGAAAAAAGTGTCAATGGAACAGCACAAGAGGTAACCAAATGCTGATTAAGAATATTCCCACTGGTGCCCTGATGGTGCGATCAGTAGCTAGGTGGATGGCCATGTTTCCTCGTCAACAACTGGGTTCATTGATTTGGATGTTTTGAATGGGTTCTGTTCCAGTACATCTGAAAGATTATTATAAATTTATGTGTAAATTCAATGGGTAGCAGTATCATGCATGTGCTTACTGCAAGGGTATCACACTAATTCCTCTATATTCCACAAGGGCATGGCAAGGGCACGTCCACTTTCAGTCATTCCAGGCAGTTGTTGTAATATACTGATTATATCCTAGTGTTTATGGATACCGGAGTGGAGCATGATGAGCTCCTTCAGGAATTTCATGGATTGTTCGAGAGATGGGACAAAAGAGCTTTATTTATTTATTTGCCGCATAGTAACAGGCCCTTCCACAGGAATGAGTTTGCACCGTCCATTTTAAGCCCATGTTAACCTACCCATATGTCTTTTGGAATGTGGGAGGAAACCTGAGCACCCGGAGGAAATCCATGCAGACACAGGAGAACGTACAAACTCCTTACAGACAGCAACAGGAATCGAACCCCAATCGCTGGTGCTGTAATAGCATCAAGCTAAACACTATGCTACCGTGCCACCAGTGGATACAGTACTGTACCATGAATTTCAAAAAAGCACAGATAGGTCAAGGAGAGGTCCAGTTTTTAGGCTTGCTCATCCAGCTAAGAGAGTCAGGTGTTGATACTGGTAAGCATTACCTATGCCCAACAGACTGGGATCAGTCACTGTATTTTGAGGACTGACTGAATAATGCAGAGAGTTTAGAGGGTTTTGCAACTGAGTTTTGCTGACTAGTCAATAAGAGGATGGAATAGACTTATGATGAAACCTTCATAAGACAAACAGGATCTGCAGGTGGCTGTTGCTTTAGAGTCATCTGGCCAGAGAAGGAAATGGCAGCCACTGAGACAAGCCTACACACTGTATTAATGTAGGAGATCGCAGATAAATGTAGACCAGTAACCTATACTTCTTAGGTCTGTTGTCTATGGAGAATGTATATTCAGTTTGTGACAGGCAATATGATTGGGTAATTAAACCTATTGTATTTGTGAGAACAATCTGATTTTTTCAACACCTATCTGCCACCCACCAGGTTATTAAGAGGGGGCATTATCAGAGATTGGATGGTATCAATTGTCTGGTTGCAAGATGCTAGGAGGGATGAAGTTACAAGTTGGGTGTTGGCAGTAAACCTCAACTACTGAGGGGAGCCATTGCACAGTCAAAAGTATCTAGAAATCCAAAGGTGGATTCAGATCAGGGGTTTATGTAGATGGGTCAAGTTATGTAGAAAGGGGGAAGAGGAAAACAGGAAGGTGAATTTATAATCTGCAGTGAGAAACAGAATTAGACATTAAAATGCCTGTCATGCTTAATACCAAGCTGGCCACTGAGGTGAGAGTTCTCCATTGTATAAATGTGTTCACACTTAATGTGTACTTGCAACCCCTGCACTGAATATTTAGTAATATGGGTGAAAAGGGACAATCATAGACATTTGTAAAACTAGGAGAATGGTAGTGATAGGGGATTCAATAGTAAGGGGGCAGACAGGAGATTCTGTAGACATGAAAGACTCCCTGGTTGTATGTTGCCTTCCTGGTGCCAGGGTCAGGGATGTCTTGGATCGGATCAACAGCATTCTGAAGGGGGAGGGAGAACAGCCAGATGCTGTGGTACATATTGGCACCAATTACATAGATAGGAAAAAAGATGAGGTCCTGAGAGGGAATATAGGGAGTTAGATAGGAAGCTGGAAAGCAGGATCTCAAGGGTAGTAATCTCTGGATTGCTGACTGTGCCACACATCAGTGAGGGCAAGAATAGGTTGATTTGGCAGATGAATGTGTGGTTGAGGAGTTGGTGCAGGGGAGAGGGTTTCAGATTTGTTGATCATTGGGATTGGGATCTTTTCTGGGGAAGGTACAACCTGTACAAAAGGGACAGGTTACACCTGAACTGGAGGGGGACCAATATTCTTGTGGCAGGTTTGCCAGAGCTGTTGGAGTGGGTTTAAACTAGTTTGGCAGGGGGCTGGGAACCAGAGTGATAGGTCAGAGATTGGTGCATTTAGTGTAAAATTAGATGCACTGTGTAGAAAGACTGTTGTTATGGACTAGGTTACAATTAGTGAAGGTCCCTTTAAGATTGTGTGTGGCAACAGAAGATAAAGGATGTCATGACGTTATTGTTGAGACAACCAGTCGGAAGTCAGTCCGAAGGAGAGGGAGGAGAGAGAGACAGAAGAGGGAGAGAGAGACACCAGCCTGCTTGTTTTCTCTATCGATGGATGAGAAACAATGACTGTCACTGCAATCCACATCTGGATTGTTGAGAGTAATCCAGTGGAGTTCACTTCAGTCACCTGTGGAAGAAAACAGGTATTTGGGGTGGAC
>JARFYF010000022.1:20245578-20257989 GCA_030265395.1 Rhina ancylostomus | reverse complement strand
AGGATGGAGGCACAAATTGATAGAGTTTGCAACTTTAGAGCTACGTGGACTCCAAGGAAGTTAGGAGTTAAGCTGCGCCTGGCTAACGCAAAGTGATTGAACAAATCTCATTGCATGCGCAGTGGATTTTATGGTGACTTGAGGACACAAGGATCATTGGGGTATCAGAATCTGGAATTATGAACGAATGCATAAAGGTTTCAGTGGTAGATGGACTGAGGTAAAATAGATTTTACCATCCGAAAGATGTGAAATCAGAAACTCATCTCAGCATACACCTAAATAATAAGGCTACAAAGCACCCGCTTCAGTGCAAAACAATGCATGGGAAGAATTTGGCATCAGTACTGAAGTAGTTGAGTTGGTGGTCATGGGAGTACTAAAGATTAATGAGCTGAAGAAGTTTAAGACTGTTGATAGCACCAAAGCTTAAGGTTCAAGAAGTAATGGAAAGAAGTTGACTACCATTGGAATACATTGAGAAGCTGACCTCAAGTGCATGGATGGTATTACCAAAGACAGCATGCAGAGGAAGGGTAATAAGCCAGGCATTACTCTGGGGTGGGAAGTGAGAGGGCAGGGAAGGGGGTTTCTGGAGGTGATAGTATTGGGCTGAGAAAAGGATCCATTACTGAAATTCTTGGCCATGAGAGAAAGTTGAAGTGGAATCAACTGAGAGTTTTCTCACAGATACTGGAGGAGGATGGTGTGATCAACTGCATTTAATACTGCAGAAAACTCTGAATTCAGATTGTGACTTTTGGTACAGGAGTTTTGATTTGAGAGGACTGGAAAGAGTCAAACAAGGAATTGAGATAGAGCTGGGCTCAGAGTTAGGAGTTAGCCAAATGTTAAGATAATACGAATACACAGAGCAAAAAAAAAATTAGAAAACACAATTGAATCAAAACTAAATAGAAAAAACAGAAAAACTACGGCACAACTCAGGCCCTTTGGCCCACAAAGCTGTGCCGAAAATATTAAAAGAACAAAAAAAAACAGGAGAACAATAAAGCTCCATTAATGGCAAATTCCTCAAAACTTCTGGAAGCATTTATTTGCGACTTCAGTATGAAAGAAAAATGTATTATAACATGTGATTTTCAAAGTTACAGGTTTAACCACTCCCATGCATTCTGCAAATGGAACTGAGCCATACAACTACTCAAAGACAACCAAGGATTTACTAGGAATCTGTTCACAACTGGACATATCTTTCCTTCCAAATGACACTACCAAACCATAATACCTTGTCTTGCAAAATGTACTGAAATTATCTTAACAGTATAAGAATTGATACTCCTGTCAATCTTTATTGTCAAGGGGGAAAAAGGTAATAACTGATAAGATCAATTGGGTCACAATAACCTTCTGGTTCACAATAATCTGAGGTGTACCTAACGTCACTTAAACTGGTGTTGCATTTATCTGATTTATTGCAGCCATCCCATTCTGAAAGCACATAACAGAAATGTTACTCATTAATGCAAGCCACTGACTTCAGTTACATTTCTGCCTGCTTATAGAAGAACAAGGCCACAATGTTTTCAAATGCCATCTGTTTATGTGTTGAAGATAGTTGCCTCACTGCTGTTAATCAGGGAGTTCCAAGATTTTGACCCAGCAACAGAGGGCATAAATGCTCAGGGTGTTGGATGAGATGCCAGTCAAGTGATCTGTTTTCTCCTGGATAATGTCAAACACTTTGAATGTTGTTAAAGCTGCATTCTATCAAGACAAGAGGACAACATTCCATCCCACTGTTGGCGTTTTACAGTGCAAAGGCTTTATGGGAGTCCAAAAGTGAATGGCTCTGCAAAATATGTGCCTCCTATCTTTTCTAGTAGCCACACTATTTTTATTTGGCTGGTCTATTTAAGTTTCAAATCAATTTGACACCCAAAGGTTTGGTGGTGGCTACTTAATATTACCAATAAATATTGAGGAAAATTGACTAGGCACTCTTGTAGATAGACTTTGCCTGTTAATTGAGTGGCACAGACATTACTTGATATGCATCAGCCCAAGACTAAATTTTATCCAACTCTTGTTACATTTTGTGATAGACCCCTTCATTTTCTGAGAGTAATGAATTGAATTGACCACTATGCAATCAGTGAGAGTCTCCACTTCTGAACTTGTGGAAAAGCAATTAATAGTGGTTAGACCTGGTACACTGCCTTGACGAACTCTTTTACCAAAGGTCTGAGGCCAATTCACCTCCAATAACCACAACAAATTCTTTTGCTTCTGGAGAGTGGAAGTTTTCCTCTGACTACCAACATTCAATTTTACTTGGGCTTCTTGAAGACATCCTTAGTTAAGTACTGTCTAGATGTCAAGAGCAAGTACTCTTATCCCACCTTAGGAATTTGGTTCTTCTTTCCACATTTGCTCCCAATCGCTAATAAATTTGAGCAAGTGGAATTCAAGGAGAGGATCAGTAAGGTTATCAGTGATTGCCTTTTGACAGTGTTCATCACTTTGGTCATGCTTGAGAGTAGAATGATGAGGTGGGAACTTATTGGACTGAACCTGTCAATTTTTTTTTGGACAGGGCATGCAACTCTCCACTGTAAAAGATATGCTGAAAAGTTTTGACATCATATGAACCGAACTGAATTAATTGAAGACTAGTTTGTGTTGAAACTGTTGTGCTCTAATGCATCACTGAATAGGCACTTCTGGCTGCAGATGATTGGAGAAGGCTAGGCTGAAGTGTTTACAATCAAGTGCTGGCCTTTGCCATCATTGTGAATGGGAATGTTCATGGAGACCCCTTCCCCAGTTATTTTTTAAAACCAACTGCTAACATTCTGAAATAGTATTCATCAGACTATGTAGCTTTGCTCTGATCTGTTTTAGAATGTTTAGCAGCATACACCTCATGTAATGGTTTCATCTAGTTGCTACTTTATTTTCGGGTGCACCACATGATACTATTTGAGAGCTTTTCTACCCTCCCCTTCAAAGAAGGGTTGATCACCACATTTGACAGTAATGGCCCTTAGATCAGTTTAAAAACTTGCAACTGAAAGAAATCTGAGCAAAGTTAATACTGGCATTAAGCATTTTTTCAAACTTTTAGTGATTTTGTGGTATTTGGGATTGGATGTCTGAGTGGAAGGTTAGACATCGTATTTCACTTCATTTGGCATTGATAAGGTCCTTGGGAGATAGTCATATGTTTTCAGCTATAAAAGGCAAACTTTTCTATGATCCAGTGTGGTATGGATACTTGCCCTAAATATGCAAATTATTTCACCTCAAAGTAGGCCCAAGTGAAAGAGCACACGAGCAGAAGTTTTACTGTATTCCATTTGCTCAACCAAATCACTTTTTGGATAATTACATTGAAATAGAGCCAAAATTAAAGAAAATGTGAGCACTTTGCTTGTACCAATCTTGTCATCCTTCCTTCTTTCTATTTAGTTATTATTGTTAATCTTCCTGTGTTTCATCTTTCACATTTTCAATTTACTTTTTACTTCAATTTTCCATTTGACATAGAAATAATTTTGCAGACACTTTAAACTATTCATACAAGTTTTCTCCAAAGACCAGTCATCATTCAACCAAATAGGGAGGACTTACATGAATGAGAGCAATACATCATGCATGCCGATCTTCTTTCCATGATTATTTTGCCAATATAAAAAGATAGGTAGAGAGCTGCAGAGTTTTTACTGATTGACTTCTCCAGAATTCATTGATGGCAAGTTAAAGATATGAAAGTGAAATAAAGGGTAATATTACCAAAGACTTCCTTCATGCATACTCTTTCAAACACTGCAAATTAGTTTATTTCAAACCTAACTTTTCATTCTAACCCCATTTGAATTTAATATGGGCCATGAAGATTTACTCAGTCCTGCTCTTCTCCCATCCAGCCCTCATTTCAGAGTTGGAACAAGCTCAAATAAGCAAAAACTTCAGCACTCAACATTACCTTAGGCAAGTTCCAAAAAAAGAGCTACCAAAGAAACAGAATTGTGCAAGAGGGCAAAGTTACAGTAAAAGTGAATTCTTGAAGGTTTATAGAACTGTACAAGGTTGCAGATACAAGATGTGCAAATATAGGAGTTTGAACACGAATTGCATTTTAAAGTTAGAATTAGAAACAGAACTCAGTATCAGTGGAAAGAGACATGGAGTTAATGATTCAGGTTGTTTCCAGCATACTCTTTTTTTGTTTCATATTTCCAGCATCAGTACTTTCTTTGCTTATCATTTACAGTCAGAATGCAGATGGATTCAATTCATTAAGCACTGAAGGGTGAGAAAATTTTGGTGCAGATTCAGATACAGACACATCCAGATGACCCCAGATTCACAGTGGACAGAAAACGGCAGGCTGGCTGGCATGTCAATGGGGTCAGTCAAGTCTACAGTGTGAGGGTTTCAGTGGTCAGTAAGCTGAGGTAGTGCTGAAAAGGAGATACTTTTTAAGAATAAAGTTACTGTGGTAGACAGGGTATGGGAAGCTTATCTCAGCTTCAAAGAAGATGCAAAGATTACAAACAGTCTTGATGAACTCAATGCCCTGGGTGCAGCTTCTCAGGTTGTATTCTTGCCAAATCATTCCTCCATTTAATAAATGAGCCAGTAGACAAAGTGGAAAACAGCAGCAGCAGACTTGACATAGGAATTGTTCAGCACAAAATATTAAGGGAACTATTTTAAGAGCATTTGTTTTTCTTACCATTTTGAGAGAAGCTGCATCTCAAAACCTTAGCAATAATTGCCTATCAAGCCAAGCTATTCTTTGATTCTATTTTTCCAAAGTAATCAAGAAAACTATGAGATAACCTTGGACGAAACAGCCACTAAGTTATGTGGCTTAGAGAACCAGCATGGATACTAATGAGTGTATCTGAATCTATTGCTAAAGAGAACAATGATAGATTGCGCAAGCTAAATCTGAATGTTATCACTGATATTAAAGTTTAACTAGCCACAATAGACATTAACTAAATAACTTAGTCACATCGCAATCAAGATATTTAGCATGCAAAATACAAAAGAACATCAAAAATATTGATGGAAGTTAAGAAGGTCCTTTCATGTACCACACACTGCTCTAAAAGCATATAATTGTGTTGGCAGCATATCAGGCACCGTGGAAGAAATTTCCTTGGAAATTCTACAGCATCCTGGGACAGAAGCTGGTTGTAGTGGATGAAGGAGGGGACATAAATCGGACTGGGTATGTGTCCAGGAGAGGTTAGGATTTGGAGGAGTCTGGTCCAATTGGGTTCTGGTGATGTTTTTAAAAAAAAATGGGAGCTTGGACCGAAGGATAATGAAGATTGTTGGATAGGGAGAGAGGTGCAATGGGTGGTGGAGGGGAGATTAGTGTGAAAACCAAAAGGGGTTTGAAGATCAGGGGCAGGTGTTGGAGGTAGCAATTAAGTGAATGGCTGGGTTGCCAGAAATGGTGGAGGGGTGAGTAGGGAGGATCAAATGGGCTTCAAGATATTAGAAGGATCAGAGGGATCCTCAGGAGATACAAGAGAATTGGTGATGGGTGGATTGGAAGAGCCTCAGGGTCAAGATGACCAGAGAATCAGATGGCAAGGAGGGAATCTGTGGTCAGGATGGTTGGTGCAGTGTAGGTGGGATGAGGGTGCAGTGCTCTAGAAAAAGAAAAAAAAGGCACTTACTTTACAGGGATCCTGAACCAGCACTGTGATGTGAAGACTAGTTGTCACAAGCATACCCAATACTTGTTCCCAGGATAACCTATTCCCATAACCCTGAATATCCATTTGGACATTTTATTTTCCATGGATTCTTCATTCTTCCAATCAACCTTAATCACTTCATTTTAATGGATATTCAGGTTCATCTGTCAATAACACACATTCCACTTCCAAATAAAAAAAATGCAGTTCCATCTAATTCAATGCAATGTACCTTCTTGAAATTTGATGACTCATTTTACAAACAAAAGGTGGGTGTCAAATCCTCCATTGTGGTTAAGCAAATAAATTGCCAAAAGCCTGTTTTGTATACTGCTTAACAAACTGGGTTTCCCTTAGCATAACTGAACCTACTAAAATTCAGATCTATACAAATGCTAACCAATGAATGAATGTTGAAGGTGCATATGATCTGATCCAAATATTCTCTTCACTATACTTTGAGTAGATCCAGTCATGGAATACAAAACAGTCTAAAATCAGAAGTTCAAAAGGAGATGAAGTTTCACAAACTTTAAGTCCCATCTTGAAGGAATGGAAGAGCTAGAAAATAGGGGAGCATCCAGATCTCATCCTGAGAGGTCCTGATTGAGAGTGAAGCCTCTATGTCACACAAGGCCACTACCACAGCAGGTTCTTGTATAGATGACCCTTTTCAAAGCCATGGCCTGGTACATGCGGCTAGCTAGATCTTGAACCAGACTGCCCAGAAGGTATTGGTATTCTCACCTCACAGTTGAGACCAGTGACCAAATTGAATGACCCGACTTAAAATTCAATAAACGATCTATCAAGATTTAACTTTTTTTAAAGATACTCTCAGTTCATAAGGAAGCATTGATAGGCACCAATTGCAGTTTTGGGACAGTGATCAATATCCTACCAGGCCAGCATTGTTGCAGTGTGTCATCCTACTTATTTTAATACAGAAGGAGACCATTCAGTTGATCAGCTCTCAAAAAAAAAACAAACCCATCTTCCCATATCCTCTTTCCATATTTCCCATCAATTCTGCAATTTATTCCTTCTCATATGCCTGTCTAATGTCCTTTTTGTCATTTACCTGCACTAAAGTGTTAGTACACAGTAGTCAATTACCAACAGCAGCAAGTCACAGCTTGGCATGGCAACTGCTCTGCCCATAACCGCAAGAAACACAGTTGTGGAACAGCTCAGCACATCATGGAAACCAGCCTCCCCTCAATGTCTATACTTCCTGCTACCTTGGCAAAGCAGCCAGCATAATCAAAGACCTCACCCACGTCAGACATTTTCTCTTCTTCCCCCCTCCCATCGGGCAAAAGATACAAAAGCCTAAAAGTACATAACACCAGGCTCAAGGACAGCTTCTACCCCACTGCCACAAGGCTATTGAATGGTTCCTTAGCATGATAAGATGGACTCTTGACTTCACAATCTGCCTCACTATGACGTAGCACCTTACTGTCTATCTGCACTGCACTTTCTTTGTAGCTGTTACACTTTATTCTGCATTCTGTTATTGTTTTACCTTATGCTACCTCAATGCACTGTGTAATGAATTGATCGGAATGAACAGTATGCAAGACACGTTTTTCCACTGTACCTCGGTACAAGTGACAATAATGAAGCAATTCCAATTCCAAATATGGGGTCAATTTACAGCCAACAAGGGGAGGAGGTGGCAAGAGCACCCCAATCCTCAACAACAGCAGCATCAAGCACACATGTGCTAAAGGCAGAATTGAAGCATTTCCAATCACTTCCAACTGAAAGAAGATGATCCATAAAAACTTCTTCATGACAGCCCCACCATCACAGAAGTGCCTTTAACCAGTCTGATTCACTCCACGTCATATCCAGATATGTCTGTGTACATTGTATACAGCAAAGGCACTAGCCTCCCTCTAACAAACTCTTCTAGAACAGTTACAATTCTGGCATCTACCTGACAATGAGAAAAATTTCACAGAAATGTCCTGTCCACAAAAAGATTAGGAAAAATGCAGTTCAATTAATCACCATCCTATCATTTGGCTCTCAGTCATAAGCAAAATGATCAACTGATTGGAATCTTGACTTGCAAAGTTGAAGACAGTTATGAAGTGAAAGATCAGTCATTTTGATGCCAAGACATAATTGTACAACTTCCATAAGTCATTGTTCTAGAACAAACCATCTTAAAATCAGAAATGAAGCTATTCAATGATGACTGAACAACGTTCAATTCCATGTGCAACTTCTCAGCAAATGATTTTGCCCATGCTTGCATACAGCAAGACCAAGGCAACATTCAGGCATAGGTGAAAAGTGGAAAATAACATTAATACTACACAACTTCCAGAGTGAAGACGACATTCAAAACCATTTCCATTTTGAGTTCCTCATCATCATTCAGTGAATCACTATTTACCAGATGTTTGTTGGACAGGCCACATTAATACAATGGTTACAGGAGCAGGTCAGAAATTGAGTAATGTTCTACAACATACACATCTCCTAACACCCAAAGCCCTTTCTCTATCATGTAAAGAAGTTAAGAACATAACAAGTGCAGCTGTCTGAACAAGTGCAGCTCCACTAACACTGAAGTAGATCAACATTATTTGGGAAGAGGCAACCCACTCCCATCACCCTAAGCATTTACTTTGTCCTTGTACGATGACTGCCGTGTATACCATCTACAAAATGCAATACAGTTACTTGCCAAAACTATTTCTGCCACTGAGGAAGCTAAGGACAGCAGGAACAAAGAACTACAGTTTCCCTTCCAAGTTGCACACAATCCCAAGTTAGCCATTCCTTTGTCGTCATGAAATCTAAGTGCTAGAATTTCCTACCCAGCAGAAACACCTTCACTTGCAGGATTGCTGCAGGTCAAGAAGGCAGCTCCCCATCATCTTGCCAAGAGCTGCTAGCAATGGGCTATAAACACAGGACTTGCCGACAGTGCTCACATCCCATGAATAAGAAGTTAAGGCTTTCCCATTCAAGCACTTTTGCATGGAAAAACCAAATGTTCTTGCACAGTAGCATAGCAGTTGGCAATGCTGCTGCACAGCTCCTGTGATCTGGGTTCAATTCTCAACTCCAATACTGTACACATGGAGTTTGCACATTCTCCACATGGTTTTCTGCCAGGTGCTCCATTTCCTCCAACATCCCAAAGATGTGCTGGTAGGTTAACTGGCCACTGTAAATTGCCCCTAGTGTAGCTCGTGGCAGGAAAATTGAGGAAGTCAATGGGTATGTGAGAGAGAATAGGTTATAGTGGATAAAAGGGAATGTTAGGAATCCTCTGCGATCTGGTGTAGACTTTGTGGGCTGAATGGCCTATGTCATTTGGAAAAATTAGGAGATAGTGCAACATCATCAGCAATGCATGGAACTGCCAGCACTTCTCCATAAAATTTGAGCCATTACATTTTGAATACCTGATAATTACTCTGAGAACAAAAATTGTTTTGGCAGAATTATGCAGACCTATTATTGATTAAAATTCAGAATTTCTAAACCAAATAAAGTGGCACCTTTTTTAAAATTAATTTTCTATTGCATGAGGCACGAACACATTCTATTCTACACCAGATATTATGGTATAATATCTGGAAGTGTATTCTAGATATTGCACTAGAATACAAGTGTAGCGTAGTGTACTTGTTTAATGTATCATTGCTAAAATGTTATGGTGAGAATCTGATTAATTATAACAGCACTAATTTCTAAGTTTACACTTAAGTAAATCATCAAAAAGATTTTCACATTTTTAACAATGTACCAATAAACAGCTGTGTTCTAAAGAACACCAATAAACAGATGTGTTCTAACAGATGTGTTGCTACTTTGAAGGGATAAACAAATATAACCTGCTGTTTCTCTAGACATTATTTAATCCAACTGTGTTATTAATTATAACACAACTCACCAGCCGGGACATGCCCTTTTCACTTTACTACCATCAGGGAGGAGGTACAGGAGCCTGAAGACCCACACTCAATGTTTTAGGAACAGCTTCTTCCCCTCCGCCATCAGATTTCTGAACGGTCCGTGAACACTTGGTATTCCCCTTTTGCACTATTTATTTTGTTTTTGAACTTATAGTCATTTTTATGTCTTTATATCTTACACTGTACTGCTGCCACAAAACAACAAATTTCACGACATATGTCAGTGATAATAAATCTGATTCTGATTAATTGTTTACAATCTGACCAAGCCATTCAGTTGCTTTCTCATTAAAATCTCATATCTTTTTATCCTAAATTAAATTGCCTTAGGGCTTCCTTACTTTTCCATTCCAGTTCAATTTCACCATGACCTCCTTCCATTCTTTCTTTGAAAGCTGTTCGGCTTGCCTCCGACTGCTAAACCACCTTTCCTTTGCCTGCAGTAATCCACTGCTTTCATTCCTTTCCTCCCTGCAGGCATTCAAAACTCCTGAAATGGTCGAGTGGTCAACTCGTCTACTCTCAACTGTCAGTCATGGAGCTGTGGACAATAAAAATACATAAGGGAGACTCTTCCTAATACTGGCCATTCTTCAGGAGGATAAGTCCACACATTCAGCCATTCCAACAGAAATAAATAATCGACTTGCATGGACCTATAAAGTCTGAGATTTATTGATTAACAGATGTCAGCACTCTATTACCGAACTCCCTGTGAAGCAAAAGTTAAGGTCAAGTAATTATTATTTTTTAACATTGTTATTTCAGTTTATTGTCATTAATTTGTCCCAAGTTTTTAATATGTTTTAATTAACCTTTTTTATTTTAATAAGGTAATTGTCTGTCTCATTTTCATTGCCTTTAAAAATCTTTGAATAGTAGTGAGGATTAAAAGCTGTTGAAAATATTTTTTGGCTTTGGCAAAACATAAAGCTCTGCTCCTAACTTTCCCTTCTGTCAAAAACTTGCTGGAACATTCCAAGGAGGGTCCTATGACTTTACTTCTGAATTCTATGGATCAGAAGGCAAACAAGACTCCCATCCACATCTGGACCAGGTGAAACTGAGTTCGGCCAGCAACAAAGACACTGGCTCCAGGTCGCTTAACAGATTCAGAAGATTCTGCAACAAAGAATCAACTAATCCATGAAGAGACCTGTTTTTGCTGTATCAGATACCAGACCAGTGATAGATATCCTGTATAAATTCGATTTATTCCCAGGATTTACCTGTTGAGTTCACTAATAAATTGCAACGAAGTACTAAATCAAATTACACCTGTCATGAAAATGCCACAGATGCTTACTGCTAATTAATTCCTCCCAGGTCAACTAAATCTTCAAGTAAAACACCTTATGTATTGTCAATTGCTGTGTCAGAGCAAGTTAACTAACAAACAAGAACTGATCCATCAGGGGAAAATATGTTAATAACAACAACTTTCATTGGATGATGGCTTTAACATAATAAAAAGTGCTTCGCTTTATTATTTATATTTTTATCCTGACCCACAATACTTGCTGGCTGTAGAAGCAAGCATCATCTCTTCTGGATTCCTCTGACCCAGTCATGCTGAAACCCATTTACTGTTATAGTGGTAACTGGAGGGTAATCACTTCAGAACTGGAAAAAGAAATGAATAAAAGGCTCACTGAAGAAGTGAGTAAAATCTTGTACATTAGAATTAGTTCACAGGATCAGACTCAAGGGTTTGTAAAATTCTGCAGTCACTACATTAGTCTGAGAATGACCCAATTTTTAATTGCCTGAAGTATATTCATTCAACCATCAGAAGGAATGTTTAGAACTAACTAGGGGATACATTGCAAAGATGGAATCATCATCTGCTGCCTACTTGACTCTGTGCTATTGCAGTGCTTTTAAGTTCTTGGAATACCTTTTTTTAAACACTGAACATGTGTTGGATTTGGTATTTAGAGTTCAGCTTTATAATTTGATCATCTCTGAATAATGAGCAAATGGCTGGGAGTATGTGACAATGCTCAAGTATTGTCAAGGTGTTTAGAGAGGATAACTGAATGATATCATAAACTACTTGAACAATTTACAAAGTCTTCAACATTATACATGTTATGAGATTGAATTTGCACCTAAAAATATACAGTGAATATAGAGATGATGCAGAATGTGGTGTGGTATCAGGGAAACTCCTACTGCAGACGTTATGTGTTTGTAGGATGTGTTTTGCACATTTACAGCTTGTAAATGTAAACAGGCCGACATTTACTATCATCCTTAATTGCCCCTGAACATAGAGGCTATTTCTCTGGGTAGTTAAAAATGATCCAGGCTGATGGATTTAGACCAAGGAAGGATTGCAGATTTGTTTTCCTGAATGGCATTTGCAAACCAGACGGGTTTTAATGATAATCCAGAGGTTTCACCTTCACCATTATTGATGCAAGCTTTCTTTATTTCAAATGTATTTAATTATTTGAATTTAAATTTCCAGCTGCCATGGCAATTCAAACCAGATTAAGCATATTACCAAATTTTAAGTTTGGACAATAAAATAATAGGGTTGACAAGTATAATAAGTAACTTCTTCACTTTTAAATCACAACTTAATTGTAGTCTACAATTCTTGATCACTAAAGTTTGCCAGAAAGAAATGCTGCTTTGGAGATATTAGTTGAAAATGTTGACCTAGCTGAAAATGTTGACCAATAGCCAGATGAATAATCCCAGCATGAACAGTTTTTGATTGTATAATTAAATTTCTGATTCAAATAAAGTTCTAATTATTTTTTAGAAACTAATAC
>JARFYF010000022.1:20103681-20125805 GCA_030265395.1 Rhina ancylostomus | reverse complement strand
TCCATCTGGGTAGAGAAATAGGAATAGTAAGGGAAAGAAATCACTGGTGGGAGTTCTCCATAGGCCACTAAATAATATTACAGTGGCACAGGCAATAAACCAAGAAATATCTGATGCATGTAACAATGGAATGGCAGTTGTCATGGAGGAATCTTTGACTTGCATATAGATTGGGTGAATCAAGTTTGTGGGGACAATCTTGAGAACTTCATTGAATGCATCTACAATAGCTTTCTTGAACAGCATGTTACTGAACTTACAAGGGAAAATGCTATCTTAAATCTGGTCCTGTGCAATGAGCCATGTAAAATTAATGATCTTGTAGTTAATGATCCTCTTGGAAAGAGTGATCACAGTATGATTGAGTTTCTCGTACAAATGAAGGTTGCAATAGTTCAATCTAAAACACTTGTATTATGCCTAAACAATGGAAACTACAAAGGGATGAGGGAGGAGTTGTCTACCATAGACTGGGAATACAGGCTATATGGTGGGACAGTTGAAGAACAGTGGAAGACTATCAAAGAGACTCTTCAGTATTCAACAAAAGTATATTCCAGTTAAAAGTAAGGGTGGGGAGAGCCAGACTTGGATAACTGAGGAAATAAAGGAAGGCATCAAAATAAAAGCTCATGCATACAAAGTCTCCAAGAGTTGTGGGAAACTAGAAGATTGAGAAAATTTTAAAAAGAAACAAAGAACCACTAAGCAAGCAACAAAGGGAAGATACTTTATGAAAGTAAACTAGCACAAAATATAAGACAGTGAAAGTTTTTATAATTGTATAAAATAAAAAAGATTGGCTAAAGTGAACATTGGTCCCTTGGAAGATGAGAAGGGGAAATTAATATTGGGTAATGTGGAAATGGCCGAGGCTTTGAATGACTGTTTTGTGTTGGTCTTCGTGGTGGAGGACATGTCTAACGTGCCAAAGAGATGTTATGGATGGTGAGGACCTCGATACAATTGTTATTACTAGAGGTATTGCTGAGCAAACTAGTGGGTCAAAAGTAGATAAGTCCTCTGGTCCTGATGGGAATGCATCCCAGGTTACGGAAAGAAATAGTGTAAGTTATAGTAGATGCATTTGTGACAAATTTCCAAGATACTCTGGACAGGTCCTAGTGGATTGGAAGGCAGCAAATGTCATGCCATATATATATTATAAAGGAGTATAGACAGAAGGTGGATAACTATAGGCCGGTTAGCTTAATATCTATAGTCAGGAAAATGCTTGAAACTATATTCTTAAGGAAGGAATAGTGAAAATAATAAGGAATACAGCTAAATAGAAATGGTTCCATCAGATAGATGCAGCATGGATTTGGGAAGGGCAGGTCCTGTTTAACAAACTTACTGGAGTTCTTTGAGGATATCATGAGCATAGTAGATAGAGGGGAACAGGTGGATATTGTATACTTGAATATCCAGAAGACATCTGATAAGGTGCCATATATAAAAAAACTTGTCCATAAGATAAGGACACATGGAGCTGGAGATGAAATGTATTGGCATGGATAGCAGATTTGTTAACCAATAGAAGGCAGAGAGTTGAGATAAATGGGTGTTTCTCTGGTTGGCAATCAGTGGTGAGTGGGGTGTTGCATGGTGTTGGTGCTGGGCCTGCAACTACTCACAATATACATTAACAATTTGGAAGAGGGGACTGAGTGTAGCATATGCTGCAACTGTAGAGGGTACTGGTGAGGCCTGCACCTGGAGTACTGCATGCAGTTCTGGTCTCCTTACTTGAGAAAAGATATAATGGCTTTGGAGGTGGTGCAGAAGAGGTTCATCAGGTTGACTCTGGTTGAGGGGGTTAGCCTATGAAGAGAGATTGAGTTGTCTGGGACTATACTCGCTTGCATTCAGAAGAATGAGGGCATCTTGTAGAAACATATAATATTATGTAAGGGAGAAATAAGATAGAGGAAGAAAGGTTGTTTCCACTGGTAGAACTATGGGACACAACCTTAAGATTCAGGGGAGTAGCTATAGGACAGATGAGGAGGAACAGCTTTTCCCAGAGCAGTGAATCTGTGGAATTGTCTGCCCAGGGAAGTAGTGAATCTGTGGAATTGCCTGCCCAGGGAAGCAGTGGAAGTTACTTCATTAAACATATTTAAGATATAGTTAGACTTTTCCATTGTAGGGGAATTAAGGGTTATGAGGAAAATACAGGTAGGTGGAGCTGAGTCCACATGAACCCATTGAATGGCAGAATGGGCTTGACACCTGCTCCTATTTCATCTTTCTATGAAAAACATATCCATCCATTCTACATTAGTACTAAAGAACTCCTGCATCTTATCAGAGAATGAGGACCTTAATGTAACCAGTGGCTGGGTCCCAGCTTGCACATCCTATTGATGTTACAGTGGCTGATCCTACCACCATGTGTGTAGTCACTCAATGTCTTCAGCTTCAGTTCTTCAATTCTTTTTGAGACTTCCTCAATGTCAATATAGTCTATGTATCCTTTGGGGTTCTTAGAGATAATTTGCATTGTGTGCAGAGTAATGTGCTACAATAGAGCTCTAAATGTTGTGTCTAATTTTTTTTTTCAGAGTTCATCTCAGTTTTATGTGCTCATAATGATATACTCATGATCAAATATATCATAAGTAACACCACACTTACTCACATATATTGCAGTTACCAAGACCTCCAGTGCCTTGTTTGAAACCCTTGCTACATGCTCTCTGCCATAGACATCCACTGTTATTTGTTGCAATGACTTCTTGAAATGGTGTTTACACCTTCAACTGCCACAATTCACCCTTGCCTTTGAGGTGTTAGTTAACTTTACAATAAATGGCACAATTATTGCAAGTTACACACAGCAATAATAAACAGGGAGTATATTCCCACAGTCTGTCTTCTGTGGCTTCCCAAATTAATCCCTGAAGCCTAGGCTTCCACATACATTGTTTTCAAAACTGCTAATTGTTTAGTGAGTAAATGGCTCTTAGTGATTGATTTTAACTGTTGTCAATCTGTGCATTGCTGCTTGGTTCTGAAAATTAGATGCCATTACTAGATCCTCATTCCTAATGATTTCAAAGGCTAGGGAAATTGGGAAGTTCTGGAACATGCAACCATCCAATATGGCGGTTTGTGCCTGAGCCTCAAGTTATATCCCTTCTCTATTTAATTGCTAACTTTACTAAAAAAAGATGTGGATTTTCTCCAGTCTGTGCTTCATTGCTAGATGGCAACAGAAGGATTATTGTTAACCTTTCTCGTCTAAGTGAGGAAGGGAGACTTCACACTTATGAAAGAGAGTCACCCTGCATGCCTATAGAGCAGCACATTGGAGCATATGCATATCATCCATCCCCCACTACAAGTTTTTATTGCATAAATCAACTAGTGTGGGGACTAGTAGTATAAATCTTTATTTTGTACTCTCGCAATATATTTGAAGGTGTTTTTAGTCACTGAAAGAAATTTTGAAATGAAATAAATGGGAAAGTGAGCAAAAACTAGGCACTAATTATTCAAATATATTCCACAAATAGTTTATATCTGTAGTTCTTAAAACAGCTGTACAATGACATTTATAATAAGGCAATATGTGTAATTGCTGCTCTGAAGTTTATCTTACTGACTGATTCAGGCAAGACTGATGTATTTTCAAAATGAGAAACACTGGAGTTGTTTCGACCTCCCCCATTGTATTTTCATGTTCTATTTTGATTTCATTCTGGAACTTGCCATTCTCTTCATTTAAATGT
The DNA here is from genome assembly GCA_030265395.1 of Rhina ancylostomus. Taxonomy (NCBI): domain Eukaryota; kingdom Metazoa; phylum Chordata; class Chondrichthyes; order Rhinopristiformes; family Rhinidae; genus Rhina; species Rhina ancylostomus. The sequence continues at coordinate 20,122,068 of JARFYF010000022.1, read as the reverse complement.
TTCACTTTCAGTCTAAATTCAATAGAGAATTAACAGGTGGCTGCACATCTACTGCAGGTATCTGAAGTTATTTACTTTTTAATTCCTTCCCTTTCAGCCCCAATGGACTATGAATGGAAATGCCGCCTTTCAGTATTGTAAGTGACGGCAGAAAAAGGAAGGTAATTGAAAGAGTTTCAGTTGACTAGTTTTCTTCATTTGATCTGTATTATGTGTGATAATGTATCCCTGCCATCTAAGCCACTGAGAGGAGAATTGAGGCTGTCACTGATTGTGATGCAGAGAAGAAGATAACTTTTTAATTATTGCCTTATTAAAGGTGTTTTAGTGGGTGGGGAATAATTAGCTGTTGCTTTTAGAGCTCCAGCTGAGGAAATATTATATAAAGTAAAGTTCAAATGATACTAATCGGGAAGTAGCAATTATATTACCCCTTTAAGAAATTCATCTTTGCTTGGATTGTCACAGTCAAATTTCACAGCAAATTTTCTTGCAGAATAACTATTGAAGATTTTTTTCTTTTAACATGCTGGCAGAAAAACCTGGATCGAGCCAAATGTTTAATTCAAAATTTGGTGCTTAAAGCAATATAATTTTTTGGTCCTGAACTGAAATGATTGTACATTCTGCCTGCCATACTTTGTTGCACTTATCTGATGTGTTAGGTCTTAGCTGGTGGAGGAAAAGGACAATGCAAATCCAAATACATGCAATCACGTTTTTAACTTATCTCCGACCACGAGTTCTCAGGGAAGTCTGTTCCTAGTGATTCTGCAAGTCACAAATTGCAGAGAAAACACTAAAGAGAAGTTTGTCTTCGTTCACTAGTGCTGAACGAGAGCAGAAGCATCAACGACCCATGCTTATCTCCTACACATTTGTTTCTATTAAGTTCAACAGAACCAAGTGCAGAGAGCTAACTAAAACCAGCACTCAATATTGTTGCATACGTTGAGAACAAGCATTCAAAGATAATTTTCGTCCATTATGCTTTGAAGGGTTAACCCATTGTTGTACTGTTACATGGGCATCGGGTCAAGGAATCATGGTTGAGAAATTCATTCAGAGATATCATGAGAGATATTTATTTCTTAGTCACATGTACATCGAAGCACACAGTGAAATGCATCTTTTTTGCATTATTGAGAATGTGCTGGGGGCAGCCCACAAGAGTCACCACTCTTCTGGAGCCAACACAGCATGCCCACATCTCCTAACTTGTACATCTTTGGAATATGGGAGGAAACTGGAGCATGCAGACACATAGGGAGAACATACAAACTCCTTCCAGACAGCAGCAGGTATTGAACCCGGATTGCTGGCGCTATAATAGCATTATACTAGCCACTACACTACCATATGTATTAATGCAAGCTTCAAATTATAAATGTAGAATCACTGATGAGCATTTGATTAAAATGTTCCTCTAAATGTAAGTATTCACAAGCCATTGTCATTTTAATTCTTTATAACAAAATTTAAATCTGCACGAACATAATACAAATAACAGTGAATTTGTTTGTGAATGATATATTCTAATTATAACAACTTGCAATGTGCAATGCAATACAAAATTGCAGTGCACTGTAACTCATTCATTTGTACTTGTACATTTCTCATGGCTGCAATTTTACATTTCACAAATTAACATATATTGCATATCATTCTTGGACTATCTGTTCAAACATTTAACATGATCTTACATTTAATAAGAGGATATTCTGTTATGAGGATTCTATACAAATTCATTGACATAAACAGTTGAGATGGTAAATGTGGACTGGCATTTAGGGTGCCCTTGCCCAGAGAAAATTCCAGGACTATCCTCGAAGCTGCACTTAGGACATGCTTAAGGACTTCTATATACTTTTACTAATATGGGCCTTGTAGATGTCCAAACAAAAGGCATTGTTTCTTTGTGGATCAAATACCTTAAAATTAATGAAACCTTTGTCACTGAGGACACTTTAATTTATCTTTTATCCACCACATGTCCACTACTGGTATTGCAACCATTGAAAATTTCAGCTTATGGCTTGTAAATTTTACATGCACCTAGTTTACTCATGAAAGGATGTTGCTTTATTAGTGAAAATGAGCAGTGAGTCCAATCATTTCTTTCATTTAATGCTACATTGATTTTCCATAAATTGATGCAAAGTCATAATTGTATTTCTAATCCAACCTGCACAGTTTAACAAATGCTAGTGCCGGATTGTAGACATAGTTGATGAAATTTACCATTGCCTTCAAAGTGCCAGCATAGCCTTGGGTTGATTAAGTAAAAGGCTGTTTAAAGATCAAGACCTCAAGACTTGGTCTACTAAGCAACAGTAATTCCTGCTGTCCTATATGTTCAATGTGAGACCTGAACTACCTAGAGAAAGATACCCCAGGGCACTGGAAATATATCACCACTTTGTGTCTGCAAGATTATCTGAACTTGTGGAAGGATAAGCAAACCAATGTCAGTATCCTCTCCCAGTCTTAGTCACGCTCAGTCATCTCCATTGGGCATGGCAAGTCACTTGCATGTCCAACACTGAACTCCCAAAATAAACATACTATTCTGAGCTCTGCCACATGAAGAGATTGCCAAGCAAACAGAGAAAAGATGTTATCAAAGCCACCTTGAAAAATTGCAACATCCCCACTGACTCTTGGGAATCCCCGGTCAGTGACAGCTCAAAGTGGAAAGGAGCATCCTGGTGTCAGCCTCAATTTCATGCACTAGGAACATAGAAGATGTGTAAATGGAAGAAGAAGCATACCACTTCACAAACTATCCATCATCCCGCCACTTTAGCCATTTCCCACTTCATGAGTAGATGGGTCTACATTTCCTACATTGTCCTAAGCAATCACCTCAGAAGCTATGGAACAGGAGTGAAAGCATATCATCCTGAATCCCAGCAGACTGTATAAGAAGATTCCTAGGTTGCAAGAGGCTAAATGCTACTTCAAAGGAAAGCGAGATGCAGCTCGATCCATAGATATTTAATATCAGTGAGAAAATATTTTCATGGTGCTTCGAAATTTGTCTGAAAATCCCAAAGCCTTGTGATATGTATTTGTTCAGAAGAGAATACCATTGACACTGATCACTAAATAGTTTGGATTTGATTGTAAAGCAGCTAGTTGATAATGAAATTGAAATGACTATACCATTGTTCAATTCTCCTTGGCTTTTGTCAACACAATGTTTCAACTGTACTTATAATTAAAAACACATTATTACCAGGTAGCTGAAATGTTCACAGATGTGCCTTGGTACTCAGTTCTCAGCTTATTGATCAGGCACCACTGATTATCCTCATGGAAAATTGGAGGGATGTTGTTAGACTGGCAGGAAGGCTGAAATTCCACTGTTGTTGCCAGTTTTGACTGACCCCAGCTGGAAATATTGTAGAATCTGAGCCACAAAATCTCTTTGAACTTTTCCTGTGTACTATTTTATTCAGGAAGGTATACTTATAAACAATTCTGCTGTATTCGGAATATTTACATAGCCATATCAAACTCTTCATCCACTGTTACTGGCTTATTTGACATCACTTCAGAAATGATATCTTGTTGTGCTGGGATAACATTTGGGAAATGAAACTGGTTTCTTTTTAAAGTGGCAAACAACAATTGGTACCCACAGTAGTTTGGTGGGACAATATGGGTCCATCATTCTATTTGAATAATTCAAAGCTGTCACTGCCAATTTCACAAAGGAACTAGCATGACAATTCAGTTCTGTCACATTAAAAGTCTCTCATGACTTTCTTGTTATTATAATGATTGCTATCATTCATTATAAATTATTGTTACTGCATTGGAAGTCTCTAATTTATATGAATAATAATCTAAGAATGCTCAAGAAACGAAAAGCTTGGACTTGGTGGAAATGGCTGCACATTGCAAGTGAACAGACATTTTGATGTGTCTTTTCAATGTATTCATGTGCAACCACTTGTGGAAAGGACCACACCAAATACTGTCTCATCTTTTGCAGTCCTTCAAGTTGGAGTAGTTTTTATAATGCAATTTGGATGAATGCCAAATTTTGGTTAGATTCGGACCATTGGAAGGAATTTAATATTTCAACAACTTAAATTGAAGGTTAAGTTGAACTTAACAGGTTCTTACCTAACATTGAGAATCCTAGTTAAGATATCAGCTGATCCAACAAGTTGATCATTTTGTGGCCTCTAGTGTAGTGAAATTAATGTATTGGATGAGAAGGCAAGTATTCCAAAGCAATGAACAGCTCATATAGCCAAATGTCTGGCTGGCACATCATGAGCCTGAACTGGGTGTTACTGAGCAGATCATTGATCAATTCAGGAGAGATTAATGGCTAGATCTTCTTTATGAAGAAGATTTCACCCACATCACTCCACCACCAATCCATGCTCTTTGGTTGAGGGTTACTGGCTATGTCGAGTGAGATCTTGATAGGAGATCCACCATGAAAGAGTCTGCTGGGTTAAAAGGAGAATCAGAAAGGGCTAATTCTGATTCTGTGCATTCCTGTGAAGAAGTATTTGGCCTCTTGCAACCCAGGAATCTCCTTATACAGTCTGCTGGGATTGAGGATGATATGCTTTCACTCCTGTTCCATAGCTTCTGAGGTGATTGCTTAGGACAATGTAGGAAATGTAAACCCTTCTACACGTGAAGTGGCTAAAGTGGTGGGTGGATGGGTAATTTGTGGATATACCTTTTTGCTTGTCCATAATCCATACATAATGTAATTTTTTTTCCATTCTTCAAAAGTACTTCATTGGCTGTAAATCACTTTAGGGAACCCTGAAGTTGTGAAAAATGTGTTTATTAAATGCAAGGCTTTCTTTCCCTTTTTTGGCATCTCTTTTAAAAAAAGGTGTAAACTATTTCAGAAATCACTTGTGCATAGAAAATAATGCAATTAGCAGTAAAGGCACTTTAGCCAGAACTGAAAATCTCATTATTTCCACATCTCTGGAGGAAAACCCTGATCAGAATAGAGAAGAAACCAATTAACTTTCACAAGTGGAAAGCTTCTGAAATTAATGCTGTACAGAAGCTCTTCAGGGGAAATAACTGTTCTGAAGAAATAAGAGTATATTCAGTGAGAGAAAATTGTTTAAGTTCTTACAGCATTGATTAACATTAGGTGGACTTCTTGAATTATAAACATAATGATGAATTAATAAATCTGACAACTTCTGCAGTAAGATATAAGCAAATTTTGATATGTTTATCCTCAATTTATATCTATTTGTATGGTCTTTGCAATCAGGGTTACCATTTCAATGCAGACTGAGCCAGTTCTGTGGAAAGAGCCTTAAAGATAGTTTACAAATTCATTCTGGTTTTTGGTGACTGCAATTTTGGTAATAGTGGAAGTGAACAGTCAGGTGATGGAGGGTTTGGGCAGCCATATTGGAACAGTCCATTGGTGGGGTAATCTGTTTCTATCACGAGTTGAGAATTGTACACTTCTGTTGTTAACAGGTAGACATTGGTTAAGTGGCATTATTTGGTGCATGATGCGTCAGTTATTGTTGTTTCTTACTTCAGGAAGTAACAGATGAGCTGCCAAAAACCATCCTTTATTGAAAGCAATAAACTCTCAACAGGCAACAGTGTGGCAAAATTCAGTGCATGTTACACTCAGTTTACACTGCTTCAGGCATTGAACTTGAGCTGAGTGGGCACTATGGAGATCCATCCAATTTACTGCTGTTCTGCCAGGTAACTTGAATGGTAATTATTGATCAATGTTTTCTTTGGAGGTTGATCTAGTCATTCTAAGAAGACAAGCAGTTGGAAAACCATATGGCTCCAAGGTATGTTGAAATAAGCAGACAATTAATGAGGATATTGGCAACAGAAGAAAAGGATTTGCAGATTTGGAAAAGTTTTTGTTTTCCTGTAGAATGATTGTAATAAAGAAAAAAAACAAGGGTTTGTTCCAGGTTGGCTCCTTAATGGAAAGAAAATAGGTATGACTGTAGGCTAATTCCAGGCAATTGTGACTGTTTCATTTGTCTCAGAGAAAGGAAAGAGAGAATTTGAATTATATCAAGTTTTGTGATTTCAGTGTGTCCAGAGAGCTTTGCAATAATTTAAACACTACTTTTGATGTGTAGTGCTTCTAAAATGTAGGGGAATGTGACATTCAATTCACCAAGAAAGATCCCATCTGGTATATTACTAGATAATCTATTTAGGTGTAGAAATTGATTAACAAATGGCTAATAGTGCAGAATAAAAAGACAATTCTTCACTTCCTCCTTTCAAATAGTGCCAGGGTCATTTTGCATCCATCTAAGAAGCAGGCTGAGGTCTTTATTTGGTATAAAGGCAATTTCCTCTTCAAAAGAAGAATAATTTGAGTACAATGATTTAGCCATTTGGTTTTGCAAGGTTTCATGAAATTTCTACCAGAAAGATTCACACACATGCTAAAAAGCATTTCAATGGAAATCCAAGTATTTGATCAAGTTTTTTATGAAAGTGCAATTATACAAATGCAGTGCACCAGAGACTAAGGTTATTAAGGTTTATATGTCCTTGCAATTGTTTTCTAAGGTAGAAACTTTACATGTGGGGTGGGCTGGGGAGGAGGGCAATAGGATCACTTGGTCTTGAAATTTTCACTTGCCTTTTGAGGCTTCCACTTCTGATATGACTGCTCCTATTGAGTACGGTGACTTTAGCAGGTTCTACAATTAACAGGCAATTAAAATATCTTTTTAATTCTAACTTGTTGATGCAACCAGAATTTCTTTTTGTTTTAGATGTAACTGAATGATAAGTACAGGTAAGCACCTTTACCACCCAGGTTTACTGTTGGAAAAAGACTGCAGGAACACATGAAGAAAATAGCAACCCCTTCAACCTTCTGGTAACACAGCAGATGAAATTTGCCTTAATCCATGCTGATTACTAGGTCCTGTAACACACATTCCATAAAATGCAGCCCACAGTCATATCCCTGATTTGATCTTGTTCATAAAATGTCCATGAATGATCTTACAATTCCTGTAATTAATTCTCGCAGAAGGGTTGTTGTTCTGAGGGGAAGAACTCTGAACTAGTAATGAGCTTACGTCAAACTATTGACATCATTTGGAAAGACTACCTAATGTTTGTCCCAGCATAGTATATTTTATCAAGTATTGTCTCCTTACTAGCCCTGGTTCTTGTCAGCAGATAAGTGGACATTGTTGCGTTGTACTTCAGTATCAATATGACTCATAGTCCTAAAGGAATCATCTCATTTTAGGTATGTGTCCAGGGTCCAACAGGTTATTATGTCAAAGACTCGTGTAGCAAATCAGAGCAGACTTTTTTTAATTGTGGTTGCTCAAGATCTGACAATTGGATGAATGTATACAATAAATCAGTCAAAATTCAAAAGTGAACACTAGGGCATATATTCATTTTACTATATTTTGATGGAAAGGATCAACAGGGAGAGGAAAGTCTCAGGAGAGAGACTGCATGCTCCTATTGGAGCCTGCCTGATTTTCTGCTGCATAAAGTTAATGAATGGGAATCAGGCATTCTTGATAACAAAAATAGTCTTCCCAACCCTGCTGTCTTGCAATTGCCCTTTACAATGTAGTGGGAGGAAAACCTTCCCATGGTTGCTTCCTTTGTTCTGATCTTAGGTCATATTCTGTAATGTCAACCTACCTATCTTTCAGATGTGTTCTTTTCACTTTCCAGCTCTTCATCCATTTCAGGTACAAAAAAAATCACTGGTCTCATTGTAATTGGAAAATCAATGGTATTGAAAACACCCTTTTGTTCATTCTGTGCAAGAATATTTTTATTAAATTGTTCCCATGTTCTGCTACTGTCAAACCTTCCAAATACATGATATCTAGAGAAACTTAGCTCTAACTGAAATTTTACAAGTCATTAATTATAGATGCAGAATCAGTAGTGTTACTGACATTTTCATTGATCAGATTTGATTTGAAATGTCAGCAACATAGGAAGAAATTTGAGGCAAGTGTAAATTAACTGTGTATAATGACAGGATGTTAACAAAGTCTGTGCAGAAGGCTGAGTTTTTGGATTTAAATATAGATTAGTCATTGGTGGTTAAGTTCCACTGAGCTCACTGGGTCCTGCAGTTATTAACCAGTAGTTGGTAGTCTGACTGTTCAATTCTTTATGCTCTCCTGCTCTGAGAAAGTGGTATACAAACTATAAAAACAGACATACATTTGATGATCTGCATGAGTTAAATTTTATTTTTTTCCCAAAATACCACTTAAATTATGAAGTTGACATGAAAAGGAAAAACATTTCATCCAGCTTCAAGCCTTTATTGGTTATAATCAAGGTTTGTAATTAATAGAAACTATCACCCCTCAAGTCTTGAAGGACAGCTTCAATTTGTCATCTAGGCAAATGTACCAGGAGTTTGGTCAGTTTTAATAAGCTCTGAGGTAATGTTCTCATCTCATGCTTCAGCTCCCATCAGACGCATCAGGAGATTGATATTCAATCCTTTTCACTGATGCATCAACAGGCAATCCCTGTGCAGTCGTCAACAGCTGAAGCATAGCAACTGGCATAAGTAAATCAGTTCCAATGAGGAAAAATGCTCAAGATCACAAGTAATAGCAAGCATGTGGTTAGAATGCAGCTTGTTATATGCTGAAAAATATAGATAAATGCTGAGCATTGATCATGGGCAATCCATCCTTGAAAATATTTTACTAAAAATGTACTTCTGATTTATCAACATTATGAAAATACTCTATCCATCCATTTTATTACCTCTGCATCTTAGATTTGCAGATCTTTAAATCCATTTACCACAGTTTTGCTGAATCTTTTAAGCTATTTATTGCGTTGTTTACATTGTTGCCTGCAGCAAATTTGGATGCATAACTCACTATCCTGGCATCCATTTATAAATACAATAAAAAAAAGCAAGGAACTTACGCTGAAAATGTATGAAAAACTGTGTTCATTGCTGGAGTATCATTTACAGTTCTGGTGCTCACTTTACAGGTGGGATACAATTGCACTAGGGTGGGATGAAGAGAATAGGATCTTGGCAGGATTAGACAATTTCACCTGTAAGGAAGAATGGTAAAATTGAGTTTCCTTGCTTTGAAATAAGGAGGCTGAAGAGAGATTTGTTTGAAGAGTATAAAATTCTGAGGAAACTCATTAAAGGATAGGACAAAACTGTTTCCTTTATTAGAGAAGTTGATAACCAAAGCCATAAGTTTGATAGAAATGGTAGAATAATTAGAGTTGAGGAAAATATTTTCCACCCAGAGGAGATGGGGTCTGGGACTGTCTGCTGTAAGGAAGTCAGAGTTGGCAATTCTCAGCACATTTAGAAAGTGCCAGGATGTGTACTTGCAGCTCTTTTACCTACAAGACAATGGACCAAAAACTGGAAAGTAAAATTAGGCTGGATAACACTTTTTTGGCTGGCAGGGATTCAATGGACCAATTGGCCTCCCTCTGTTCCACAACTTTCTCTGAAGGATGGTGCTGTGGAATTAGGCTTTACAATTGCTTGTAGGAAGACCATTATAGTCAGGCTTGTGTCACAGTTCATTTATGACAGAATACTGCATTAAATGGGCAGCAGCAGTTCACCACAGGACAGAATACTTTAAAGGTCAACACCATTGGAGAAAGGAGTGAGAACAAATTGGAGAAGAAAAGCAATCTTAAAACAGCAATGGGAGCAGAACATTTGCACGTGACTTCTCTAGTTTCTAATATTTTGCTCTCTTCTCTCTGTGGCCCCCATTCCTTTTAAGTTGTTGTGAGGTAAATCTCAATTGGTGGTACTTTTGCACAAACTTCGAAAGGTTGTGAATTTAAGACTCACTTCAGAAACTTAAGTACAAAAATCTAAATTGAAGCTCACTGAAGTATCAAGAAGTGCTGCACTTTCAATTTATGATGTAATCTGCAGCCCTGTATACCTTAGCCAAATCTCCTATGGAATTATTCATAGAGGGGTGGGGCTGTCGTACCTAGAGTCCTGGCTATTACTTATGCTGAAACAATGCCTATAAACACCCATGGGCTAAACTGGATAGCACTGGAAAACATATGCAAGGATCATGGTGGATGATAATTCCCACCTATTCAATCTAGTGCAGGTGGTATGTGAAATTTGTACCGGCTGGGATAGTCATGATTTCAGCAAACATGCAGCTATTTGTGCTAATTAATAACTTGATAAAGTCACTTCAATCTACACTTCAGGAGGGGCTATCACCAATTTAAACCACTTTGTAAACATTTAGAGCTACCCAAGTCTTTAAAAGGCAAAGAGCACTGATGGTGGAATTAATTCAAGAGGTTTTTACCCTATTGAAAGAGATGGCAGAACAAAGATCAGAGTGTCTTTTTTTTCCACAAAAAGAATTCCAGGAAGCTCTTATCAATGAAATAGCAAGGAGAAGGAATGTCCTAGATGTTCAAAGGGTCAGGAGGACCTCCAAGCACACACTGAAGTAACAATGGAGGTGAATGTACCCTCAAGGACCTGTTTGTTTGCATATTACAGAAATTTCAATGACCTGAAGTATAATTAAGGTCAATGAAAGTAGCATTGATTGTTAAATGTTACAACTGCATCTTTGGGTTCAGACATCACTCAATATCACCTACTGACCATTTGTGCCAGGACAAAGACCTAAGGTTTATGTGCTGATTCACACCCTCCCACACCATAGGTACCTCCCAACAGGCACATACTGCCAGTCAATTCACTCAGGGAAGGCACACCAGCCAAAGAATGCAAATCATTCATCAGTTCATTTTCTCTTGTGAGATAAGGTGACTCATAATTGGACATAACAGTAATAAAATGGCAGGGAACATAAACAGCTGACAGCTTATTCCCTATAGTGGAGAGACTGCTGGCCATGAAGGGAGAAACTATATGATAGTCTGGCAGGTGTCTAGTGATGGTACTGAAGCCATTGAAAGTCACCTTGTGTTCAAATGTAACATGATTGCTCCAATACACTTCCTCTTTGCAGAATCAGAATCAGGTTTATTATCATGACACATGTCATGAAATTTGTTGTTCTGCAGTAGCAGTACAGTGCAAGACATAAAAATTATTGTAAGTAAAAAATAAGTAGTGCAAAAGAGGAATAACGAGGTAGGATTCACGGGGTGTTCAGAAATCTGTTGGCAGAGGGGAAGAAGCTGTTCCTGAATTTTAAGCGTGGCCCTTCAGGCTCCTGTACTTCTTCCCAATGAAAAGGGCACGTCCCAGATGGTGAGGGTCCTTAATGATGGATGCTGACTTCTTGAGGCACCGTCTCTTGAAGATGTCCTCAGTGGTGGGAGGGTTGTGCCCGTGATGGAGCTGGCTGAGTCTGCAACCCTCTCATGATCCTGTGCATTGGATTCTCCATACCAGGCAGTGATGCAACCAGTTAGAATGTTCTCCACTGTACAGCTGTAGAAATTTGCAAGAGTCTTTGGTAATGTACCAAATCTCCTCAAACTCCTAATGAAGTAGAGTCACTGGCATGCCTTCTTTGTGAATGCATCAATGTTTTGGGCCCCAAGATAGATCCTCTGAGATGTTGATGCCCAGGAACTTGAAACTCCTCACCCTTTCCACTGCCGACCCCTCAATGAGGGCTGGTGTGTGTTCCCCTGACTTTCCCCTTCCTCACGTCCACAATCAATTCCCTGGTTTTGCTGACTGTGAGTGTGAGGTGTTATTGCAACAGCACTCGATGAGCCGATCTGTATCTTACTCCTATATGCCTCCTCATCGCTATCTGATATCCTACCAACAACGGTGGTGTCATCAGTGAATTTATAGATGGCATTTGAGCTGTGGTTCGCCACACAGTCAAGAGTGTAGAAAGAGCAGAGCAGTGGGCTAAGCACGCATCCTTGAGGTGCAACTGTGTTAATTGTCAGTGAGGAGGAGATGTTATTACCGATCTGCACTGACTGTGGTCTGATAAGGAAGTTGAGGATCAATTTGCAGAGGATGGTACTGAGGTCCTGGCTTTGAAGCTTGTTGATTGGTACTGAGGGGATGATGGTGTTGAATGCCAAGCTGTAATCAATAAACAGCAGCCTGACTTACATTTTGCTGTTGTCTAGGTGTTCCAAAGCTAAGTGGAGAATCAGAGAGATTGCATCTGCAGTAGGCAAACTGCAGCAGCTCCAGGTCCTTGGTCAGGCAGGAGTTAATTCCAGCCATGACTTTAATTTTTGCATCTTTATATCTTCTGATTTACAGGTTTCACCTCTAACCAAGCTGTCCAACTTTGTCAGGTGATGATTGAACAGAGAGCAAGAGGCACACCATCACTGGATCGACAACCACCTCAGATGCAGATATCCCAATGATATGAAAGAATTGTTATAAAAATAAAAAGCATACCCACTTCCTCTGAAATGCAAACAAAATTAATTTAATAGCCTAATTTCTAGCCACAATGAAAAAGAATGGAAAATGTAAAATTAAAACCAACTCATTGTGAAGACTGAAAAGATAATGGAGAGGATGGGTGAAGGTGATTCAAGAGGGACAGCTTCAAGCTGCAAAACAATTCATATAGTCACCTTAGCTGCATTTGTTCATACTACAACTTTGGGCTTTGATATTAAGCAAAACCCAACTTGTGCTGATGATTTATTTAAAGTCCTACATAAATGTAAGTCCTTGTGTTGTTAAATTAGTGCAGCTTTCAATCCCCTGTATATATCAGTGGGACAACTCATATTTATTTGTTTCAATTCTTCAAGGTTGTGCCTTTCATGGATCCAATCAGGAACTACGGCATCTCTTCATATTACCTCAGCACATGCTGGAGCCAATGAGAAAATAAGCTACAAAGACTTTTGTATTTGGGCAAGGGAGGATCAATTAATCATCTTATCACGAGGGCACCCCAAGATAGCACTAATGATAATGATGAGTGGAGAAGAATGGGTCCAAGCTGCATTTTAAACTGAAATGAGCACAATTATGACGACATGAAAATAAAGCTAACTAAAGCAAGCTGGAAAATTAAGTGAAGGGACTAGTTAGTCGAGATGCAGTGCCAGACACTTAATGGGATCTTTCTGAATATACTGAATTGATATATGTCATAAGAAAGAAAAATTGCCCTCCATCTGTGGTTAGCTAAAAAAAAAAATCAAAGTTATTATCAAACTTGAAGATAAAGCATATAATTGAGCAAAGGAAATAGCAGATTTAGACAATTTAAAAATAGCAATGAATGACTTGAAGATTAATAAGGAAGTCAAAATTAGAGTACAGATAAAGCTAGCCAGAAATATAAAAAAAACAGATGGTTAGAGTTTCAATAGATAAATTAACAAGGCAAGAATTACCAACATGAGCCTTTGAGCTGGAAAGGTCAGTCTGGCAGAATAATAATAGAAAACAAGGAAATGATAGTAAATTAAACAGGTATTTTGCTTCTGCCTTTGCTATAGACATATAAATACCATCCCAAACAGCTATAAACTGAGAATTGGAAGTGGGGGAGGAACTCAGGAAAATTACAATCTTCAATAGTAGGACAATTGATGGAGCTGCAGGCTGACAAGTCTTCCAGTCCTCAAAGAAGCAGCTAAAAGAAGGGACTAGTCAGATAGCTGATATATTCTAACAAAATTCTTACATTAAGGGAAGGCTTTGTTGGATTGAAAAAAATCCAAATGTAACTTATTTATTCAAAAGGGAAGGGTAATAGCAGGCAGGAAACTACAGACCAGTTGGCTTAACATCATTCATTAGGATCATGCTAGGAGCTATTGTTAAGGTTATTATAGCAGGGTACTTAGAAAAATTCAAGGTTATCAGGCAAAATGAACATGGTTTTATGAAAGGGAAATAGTGCTTCACCAATTTATTAGTTCTTTAAAGACCTGAGATATTGTGGTGCATAAAAAGGAACCAATGGATATACGATACGTACATTTCCAGAAGACATTAGCTAAGGTGTCACAAAGGCCAACATGAAAAAATAAAAGCTCATGATGGAGGAGGTAACATGGTATGCATAGAAGACTGGTTGGCTAACAAGAAACAGAATGTTGGCATAAATGGGTCTTTTTCTGGCTGGAAAGCTGGAAAATGTGCTGGTCCACAGGGATTGGTGCTGGGGCCTCATGATTTTGCTCAAGACACCAAACTGCTAACTTTGTTGGTGACGGGAAGAGTGGTAATAAAGCAAGCTATTGTTACACATTATGTCTTAAACTGTCCCTTTAAGACATAGCACAGTAGTGTGTGTGTCTGTGTGTGGTGTGATTATGACAATCACAGGAGATAAGAATGTGATGATGTTCTTTTGGAGAAGTCAGTCAAAGAGAGAAGAAAGAGAGAGACCTGCCTGCTGGTCTCTGTATCAATGGATGAAAAACAATAGCTGTGTCTGTCACTACAATCCACATATAGATTTTTGGAATAATCCAATGGAGTCCACTTTGTTGTTAACCTGTAGAAGGAAACAGGTATTTGTGTGGACAGTCATGTCTCGAATGCCTTTCCGGGTGGCAGATACTTCAGAACAAAGGAATGGAGATCATCAGTGACTGAGGTGTCGTATGGATTCCATTGTGGAACATTTGGATTTCATAATTACTCTCTACATTTCCTCTTCAGTCCACAGTGGTTTTGCAGAAACCTTTGCTCACGTTTCACCTTATGGCTTGCTGAACTGAACTTTCAGAACTATTCCTGGACTTGGAGTTTGGGACTCTGCCACACACAGAGTTTAGTTTTTGGGGTTACTGTTTAAGATCTAACATTTTTACTTCTAACATTCTAAAATTTTTACTTTTATATTTTCTTATCATACATACTTATTAATAAAAGTTTTTAAACACTTTTACATGACACAGTTTGTTTCTTTTGTTGCTGGTATGTGACACCATGAAGAAGTTATAATGAGGCTACAAAGGATGTCAATAGGTTAAGTAAGTTGGCAAAGCTCTGGCTAATGAATATTGTGTGAAAATGTGAAATTGGCTAATTTGACTGGAAAATATAAAGAAGCAATTATTTGAGTACTGAGTGATTATAAGCTTTGAGATGCAGAACAATTGGACCTGGTGCATGATTTTCAAAAGACAAGCAGGCAGATACAGCAAGTCATTTGGAAAGCTGTCCACATTTATTGTGAGAGGAACTGAATATAGAAGTAGGCAACTGTGCTTCGTGTATATAGGGCATTGGTGAGACCACGTCTGGAGTACTGTGTATAGTATTGGTTTCCTTATTTAGAAAGGGGACAGCACAATTCAGGCCCTTTGGCCCACAAATCTTTAAGGAAGGCTGTTAATGCATTGAAAGCACAGAGTGAAATGCATCTTTTGCATAGAGTGGTTCTGGGGACAGCCCACAAATGTCACCATGCTTCCAGTGCCAACATAGCATGCCCACAACTTCCTAACCTGTATTGGGTTTCCTCTGGGTGCTCTGGTTTCCTCCCAGTCGAGGAAACCAGAGCACCTGGAGGAAACCCACACAGACAAGGGGAGAACAAAAAATTCCTTACAAACAGTGGCCGGAAGTGAACCCAGGTTTCTGGCACTGTAATAGCGTTACACTAACCACTACACTACCGTGCCTGACTAGGCATTGTTTCAAAATAAGGAGTCACCCATTTAAGAGGCTATTTTTTTCCCCACTCAGAAGGTCATGAGGCTTTGGAACTCTCTCAAAAGTGGTGAAAGTCAGTTGAGAAATACTTGATAAGCAAGGCAAGTGAAAGATCAACAAGAATGCTAAATTGAGATTACGATTGGATCAGACGTGCCCTTAGTAAATGACAGAGCAGGCTTGAGGGGCTGAATGACTTACACCCACTCCTAGTTCATATATTCTTATGTTTTATGTAAAATTTTAGATAGCTTCTCTGTCAGTCTATCTTCACATATCTACACTTTTGGTTCTGATACCTCTTTTGAACTCAAATAGAAATCTTCAAATCTCCAGAACTAAACTTCCTCATTAAAGTGTGTTTTTCTTTTGATACACATTTCTGCTCAACCATTCTTGACCTTCTGTGAACTTTAAAGCCTCCTGCCCATTCAAGCTTGAATACTTGTCCATTTCTAAGACAGCTGTCTAAAACCACATTCACATTCCTGCCTGTGACAAAGATTGTCATCTGATACACAACTACTTTAGATTTGAGCCATGAGTTTCTGTCTCCATCTGTCATCTCTCTCCATCTAACAGTCACAATATATTTTATATTTCTTTAATTGGTCAGTATTCCTTGGAATGTTTTAGTTCTTGAGCTTCTAGAATATTTTTCAAATATTTCTTCCACCCTTTAGCCCAATAGTGTTGAATTCAAGATTAACCAGTGTCTAACTGATCCTTTCCCTTTTGGCTCAGTTAATTTGTCTCCACTTTTCACTTTCCCTTCTCTAAGTAAGTAGGGACCACTCTAGAACATGAGCGCAGAAATCATTCTGGTGACTACAGTGCTGAACTGTGGGTGTTTTGTACCCTTGCTTGATATATTATGAAACTGAGGTCCCATCTGCTTTCCCAATGTGGAAGATCCCATAGCACTATTTGAAGAAGTGAAGGGGAGTTTTTTCTGGTGACCTGGTAACTATATCCCAAAATTCACATTTCTCAAACAGGTTATCTGATTATTGTTGCATTACTATTTGAAGGAACTTACTGAGCAAACATTGGCTATTGTTTTCTACATTGTGACAGTGCCAACACTGCAATAAGTACTTCATTAGCCATAAAATGCACAGGATATCTAAAAGGTACATAACATGTGCTATTAACAGGCAATTATTTATTGCTTGCTTTCTATCTCTTTTCCTTCTTGCACATTTTCTCTTTCCATAAGACCTTCAGCTTTTTATGGCAAAAACATACCCAGTAACTACTTCCATCCCAAGTAATGTTGGAGTCCATAAATAGATGGCCAACCCTTTGCATATCAGTGCTGCTATTGGACAATCGGCAGGAGATGCATCAGGGATGGGCAGAGAAAGCTAGCCTCATAAGCAATGCCCTGACTCCATGAATGAATACTAAAATACTCAGAGGATTGGGTAAATATATCAAGTGTCACACTTCAAGTTTGAAACAAACAAATTTCCTGAAAGTTTGTTTTCCCTTTCTTCTGCTTGACCACCAAGGGGCAGAGTGGTTTACTCCTACTTGTAATTCATAGGTTTGTAAGTTTTCTATTTGTAAATTGACCACTCTTGTCAGTATGTCTTCACATGTCTATAATTGGGTTGTGACATCTCTTCTGAACTTAGATGGAATCTCCAGAACTAAACTTCCTCCCTAAAGTTTGTTTTCCTTTTATTTTGACAATGTTTCTGCTCAACCATTCTTGAATTTCTCTGAAATTTAAAACCTCCTGTCCATTGAAGCTTGAATACTTGGTGCATATCCAAGACATCTATCTAAACTATCATATTCCTACATTTGATGTAACAGATTTGTCATCTAATAAACAGCCACTTTATTGACCTGAGCCATGTGTCTCTGACTGTGTCATCACTGTGTCCATCTGCTTGTCACAATATTTCTTGTATTTCCCAAATTTGCTCAGTAGTCTGTTTAACATTAGTTTTTAGTTCATCTGAGGTCAGTCCAACAGTAAGCATTCGGTGGGGAGGAGAATCCAATGTCTGAGGCAACTTGCCAGGACATGAGACCTACAATGATGTTGCAATCTATGATTTGTGAAGACTTATCGATATACATAAGGGTACATTAGTTTTGTTTGGACTCTTCAAAAAATTCTTAAATCAATGAGACTGAATAATCTCATTAACCTAATACCTAACAAAAATCTGCCTTTTAGAGTTGTCTGAATCCAATCTTTTGTTCATAGAAGGTTCATTTCAATTCAGAGGCAAACATTCACCCACTGTCTGCCAGAATTGGATTGAATCATGCTGGCTTGTGCCTTCATGTTCTGAAAGTATCTACAGATGTTCAGTTGTTTTCAGTGAATTACATCACTCCCTTGCATGGCCCCACCTTAGGTCCAGGATGTGCTGAATGACAGAGCCTCCACACTTGCTTAGCTCCATTCCTGGCAGAGGGTTGGGAATTGCTGAGCTGGAGATTAGGGGGAAAATAAGCTAAATTTAATTAGTTATCTTATACTTTATTTTAATGTTTCATTTATTAATATTTGAATTGTTCATTAATATATTTTGTTTACATTTTAAAATATTGAATTAGTTGAATCAAATTTAACCATTAAAATATTTCTAATATCAAAGGTACTTAAAACTTTTACTAGGCCTCCGTTTTTGAAAGGAGACAACCCTCTTAACTGCTTTGTTTCTTGTCAAAGTCTTTCAGGAGCTTCTGGGGTTAAGACCTCAGCAGGATGCCAACTGATATCATCACACTTAGCT
>JARFYF010000022.1:19966678-19982468 GCA_030265395.1 Rhina ancylostomus | reverse complement strand
AATGTGGCCGTCCACACAAATACTTGTTTCCTTCTACAGGTTAACAACAAAGTGGACTCCACTGGATTATTCCAAAAATCCAAACGTGGATTGTAGTGACAGACACAGCTATTGTTTTTCATCCATCAATACAGAGAACAGCAGGCAGGGTGTCTCTCTGTCTGTTTCTCTCTCCCTCTCCCCGACTGACACTGACTCTCTGCTCAAAAAACATCATCACATTCTTATCTCCTGTTGTTGTCATAATCACGCCACACACACACACACACACTCTACTGTGCTATATCTTAAAGGGACATTCACAAATAGTAACCTAATCCATAACACTACAAACTGATTCAGGCAACCTAAGTGGGCTAAAAGGGGACAGATGGAATCCAGGGAAATGTGAAATTATGCACGTTATGGGAAGAACAGAAAAATGGAATATTTTTATGAAGCTGAGAGGCTAATAAATGTTAGGCTGCAGAGAGATTTTAGGTGTCTGCACACAAAGCACAGGAAGTTAACGTGCAATTACACCAAGCACTTTAGGAAGTAAAATAGTACATGAACTTTCATTTCAGCTGGGGTCTCTGATATCAACAATTTCTGCCCAGATGCCCATTCCCAACATCAAAGTGTTCCATCAGCCATCAATCATGAGAAGTGCATCCTGCTAATTGTCATAACCTCAAAGTGGCCACACTATTTGCAGGGGCTGTTCCATTGGAAACCAACGCTTTAAAATCTTTCATTGCATTAGCCGATCAGGCAACAAAGTAGATGCTTTTCATATGACTTTTCAATGCAATCTAACATGCGCAATGCATCGCAGATTGTGTGTATAAGAATATTGCTCATATAAAAATACTGCTGGTCCCATGCAGTGCAGCTATTACTTTTTATTTGCAGAAGAACATCTAATTCATTATCTTTCAAAGTTCAAGAAAAGCTTGGCTGACTCAAGTCCTCAAATTGACTACCAATGCCTAAAAAGGACTAATATCCAAGGACCTCCCTTCAATTATTAAAACAAACTTCTTAGACGCAGGGGGTTAGAAATTTGTTCAAATACTCAGAAGAAATTGAAATTACTGAAATTATATAGGTCCTTGGTGAGACTGCAGCTTTTACCTAAGAAAGGATATGCATGTTTTAGAGGGGGCATAACAAATTGATTTCCAGATGAGAGAATTGTCTTTTGATGATAGATTAAGTACACTAAACATACATTTTCTGGACAATGGAAGAATGAGAAGTCCTTACAGGGCTTTATGGGGTAGATACAGAGATGACATTTCATCTTGCTGGGGTGTCTAGAAACAATGGTCACAATCACAGAATAAGAGGTCAGCCATTCAGAACTGAGTGAGTCATTGGAATTCTGTACCCAAAAGGGTGGTGGATGCTCAGTCACTGAGCATATTCAAGACAGATCTGAATAGATTTTTGGATATTAAGGGAATCAGGGGATTTGGGGTTAGTACACAACACTGATGCTGAGCCACCATCTTTTTGAATGGTGAAGCAGGTGTGACAGGCCGAGAGGCCTATGTTTGCCTCTGTTTCTCATGATGCACCATTGAAAATCATGTTAACCTGGACTAAAGTATTTCTGGGTACCTTCACATCCAATGGGAAATTCACCTCCTCATCTTTTGCAAAATTTTCATTGTCTCTCACACTTTTCGTATGAAAATAAAACTCCTCCAGTCCATATCAATAGTTTTACAAGAGGCAAATTTCACCCTTGTTTCTCTCACTCTCAACCAAAATTCAACTGCAGTCAGACTTTCAAGTGCACTTATCTGAAAGTTGACAATTCTTATTCACTCACAGAATGATCAGGTTTCACTAACCTCCTTTCCCTTGAAACCATGCTGCTTAAAGGGCCAGCATTCACATTGCATCCTTTCTTCTCACTGAGCTCTGTGACCTCCTGTGATCTCAAACACAAGCTCCTCATGTGTACTGTGACTGTTTCTTCCATGGTGCCAGATTCCCGATCACACTCTGTTCATCTCTCCCATCACCTTCTCTCCACCTAGTTCCATCTGCATATCATCTCCTCCTTATCTGGTTCCATCAGTTGCCGACCAGCCTCTATCACACCCTTCTGCTATGTCCTCTTTCCCCTCAGCCCTGATGCAGGGTCTTGACCCGAAATGTCAACTTACACCTTTTGCTTCTGCAGATGTTGCTTGACCTGCTGAGTTCTTCCACCATTCCGGTTTTTGTTCCAAATCCCAGCATCTGCAGTCTCTTTTGACTTCCTAGTCATTCTCAGCTTCTGAGGTTTGAGATCATTCCAGGCAACTAACTGTTCACTACATGTGAAAGATTACCCAATATTCAAAGTTAGGCGCCTTTGTCTGCTTCAGCCACATGAACAGACAGACTACACATGGTCATTTGGTTGTAAAACAACCCTCCCTAGAGTATTCAGGGACCACAAACCTACCCTTACTGGAGGGTCTCTTTGCACCATCCCCACCCCACCCCTTGTACAAGGAACATGCCTTGTGTTCTGATTTTCACCAACCGGTCCAGATCCACTTGACCCCCTTGTAATATTGTCCCCACAACTCCCACCACCGCAACAACCATTCATTCAGTAGCAACACTCTCCAATAGCTATAAAAGTGTTCCTCACTCTATGGTATGTCTCTTTAACAGCTGACTCCTGAGATCACACCTTCACTGCTACAGTCTGAGAAATTTGAGAACTTGAAATACATCAAGATTGGTTCAGCCTCACATTGAACAGGAAATATAACAATAGTCTTCTGTGAACCTTGTGATCACGTTTTACACAATTATATAATTTTTGCTACAGTGATCCATAACGCTTCCTTTAATCACAAGATAATATGGGGTAATTTCTGGACCTATGTATTAACAAGGAAGGAATATGTGGTCCCTTCCAAAACTCCTGACTAATCTGTTGACCAACCAGAGACTCCCCAGGTGTCAAAATATTTTTGTGGTTGAAGCATGTGATGTTCCTTTGTTCCTGAGAATCTGTCCTTTGAGTTACTGCACAAACAATTGATATGTGTATCTTAATGCTGTATTTTGTTTAGCATAAAAGATTTAGATACAAAAATATACATTTTGTGTAAAACATGACTACATATGACATTTCAATGTCCTTTCACAACAAGACTCAGTTCTGTAGCTGAATCCATTATCAAGACTGCCTTTGCATTTTATTGCCATGGGAATGAAGAACCATTAACATTTGGTAATCACCATTTCTTCAGTGTGTTTTCAGTGCTTTGCAGTATTAAGAGCTTGCTTTCTGCTATTTGTCAGAAGTAAGCATTGTGGTTGTGTCAAATCATTGATATTTTATTGTGAAAGAGAAATACATTGATCATTTTATTTTTTGATATCAACTTCAAGGTCATCTTCATCAACTAATGAGTTCTGACCCCAACAGGTTAATCTATTGGCACTAGACCAGGGAATAAACCACATTCTAAAACCAGTTTAGTGTATCAGCAACTAATTATAGCATGGTTCTACCTCAATAACACCCACTAATGACTTCATTATTGCATCTTAATTATCTTCTTATTCAATTTATGAATAAGTCATGTTCTAATTGGCACTAATGCTGATCTTCACTAAAAGCAGGTTTACATTATGTGCATTAACAATAAGTCATCAATTAATGTTTCATCTTGCAAATATGTTGTCTTGTAAACTACTTTTGTCTACATGTTAATTATTTACTGTTTCCATCTCCCTTTTACTGAGCAAAAGGCAACAACTGCTCTGTCACAATCCCTGTTTACACCCTGATCAACCAGCAGAACAAATTCAGCAGGGATGGCAGTTGAATGGTATACAGACAGGAGACCATTGTCCTGGAAGTCCTCAACATTGACTCCAGACCCAATGAAGTCCCACAGCTTCAGGCTAGACACGCACAAACATCCTGCTGATTACCAACCACCGGCTTTATGAATTGATGAATTAGTACCCTACATTTTGAACAAGACTAGGGAGATGAACATGGTCATGGAATGTACTCTGGGTGGGGACTTCAAGGTCCTTCACCAAGAGTAGCATGGAGCACCAGCACAGGTTGAATTACCTGATTCTTGAAGGATATGGCTGGCAGGCAAGGACTATGGCAGGTAGTGAGTAAATCAAAACAAGTTAAATCCTATGATGCTGGAGGAACTCAGCAGGCCTGGCAGCATCTGTGGAGAAAAGCAGGCAGTCAATGTTTCAGGTCAGGACCCTTCTTCAGGAGATAGGAAAAGGGGAAGCCCAATATATAGGAGGGAAAAGCAGAGCAGTGATAAGTGGACAAAAGAGGGGAGGCAGGGTGGGCACAAGGTTGTGACAGGTAGATGCAGGTAAGAGATAGTGATAGGCAGGCGTGGGGAGGAGGGGAGTGGATCTACCCGTGGATGGGTCAAAGGTAAGGAGGAAAAAAAGAGGCATAGAAGAAAGAGAGATAGGGTAGGAAAGGGAAGAAAAGAAGAGGCATGGTTGGGAGCAGTGTGGGGGCTGGGGACGAGTGTGGGGATTACTTAAAGTGGGAGAATTCAATGTTCATGCTGTCAGGCTGCAAGTTTCCAAGATGGAAAATGAGGTGCTGTTCCTCCAGTTTGCACTTATAATTCTCCTGGCAGTGGAGAAGGCCATGGATTTACATATCTGTACTAGTGTGGGAGGAGAAGTTGAAGTGACTGGCAACGGGGAGATGCAGATCTTGGTTATGGACAGAGGGCAGGTGTTTTGCGAAATAGTCACCTAGTCTGCATTTGGTCTCACCAATGTAGAGAAGGCAACACTTGGAGCATGGAATGCAGTAGATGATATTAAGGGAGGTGCAGGTAAATCTCTGTCTCACCTGAAAGGACTGTTTGGGTCCCTGGATAGAGGTGATGGAGGTGGTGCAGGGGCAAGTGTTGCACCTATGATGGGGACAGTGGAAAGTTCCTGATGTGGGAGCGGGATGGATGGGGGGGGAGTATTGAACTAGGGGAGTCCTGGAGAGAGTGGTCCCTGCAAAAGGCAGAAAGGGGTGGAGAGGAGAAAATATACTTGGTAGTGGGGTCCTGTCGAAGATAGCAGAAGTGGCAGAGAATGATGTGTTGAATACATCTTGGCACCTTGCAATCTAACGGCATGAACGTTGAATTCTCCCATTTTAAGTAATCTCCACACCCTTCCTCAACCCTCACACCGCCCCAACCATGCCTCTTCTTTTCTTCCCTTTCCTACCCTATCTCTCTTTTTTCTATGTACCTTTGACCCATCCCCTGGTGGATCTGCTATCCCCTCCTCCCCACATCTGCCTTTCACCATCTCTTACCTGCATCTACCGAAAACCACCTTGTGCCTACCCTGCCTCCCCTTTTCTGTCAACCTATCACTGCTCTGCTTTTCCCTCCTATATATTGGGCTTCCCCTTTTCCCATCTTCAGTCCTGAAGAAGGGTGCTGACCCAAAATGTTGACCACCTGCTTTTCTCTACAGATGCTGCCTGGCCTGCTGAGTTCCTCCAACATCATAGTGTTTTTCATCTAGATTCCTGCATCTGCAGTCCTTTGTTTCTCAAGCTAAATCCTACTTGACACCATTGGTAGGAATGACCAATGACATATCCCACCTTCACAACAAGGGATACCCTCCTTGTCACACTGCCAACATACCAGACAGGTTGAACTCAGAACAGCTTGGGCAACTCATCCACGAAGTTTGCCACATCTTGTTGCAAATACTGGTGGACTATTAAAATGTTAACAGCAGGAGGAGGAGGCTCCAAGAACAGCCCCAAACTCAATGGTGGCTGGGCCCAGCATGTGACAGCTGAAGAGATGAGTGAAGCATTCACTGGCATGTTCCACCAGAAGTGACGACAGTATGATTCATCTTGGCTTCTTTCTGCAATCCCCATCATCACTGGCTGGCCTTCAGTCAATTCAATCCACTCCACATGAAGCAAACAAGCAGCTGAGAGCAAAGTATACAACAAATGTTATGGGTCTAGACAACATGCCAAGTATAGTACTGAAGTCTTGTACTCCAGAACAGCCACACCTCTAGCCAAGCTGTTCCAGTATTGTTACAATGGTGGCATCTACTCAATAATGTGGAAAATTGCCCAGGTAGGTGCTGTTCACAGCATGAAGGCCAAAACCAATCTGGCTAAATTACTACTCAATCTGCCAACTCTCAATCCTCAACAATGTGATGGAAGGCATTGTCAGCAGTGACATCAATTAGCACTTACAAAACCCAGACCTCCTCACCAGTACTCAGTTTAGGTTTTGCCAGGTCGACTTGGCTCCAGGCCTTATCACTTTTGGTACAGACATTAAAGAGCCCTGGTAAAACTGAATTCAAATGGCATCAAGTCTAAAACACTCCAGTGATTGGATGTTGGTGAACTATCGCAGCCCACAAGAATTCCTCAGGGTAGTGTCATAAGTCCATGTTTGCATAGAATATTATCTTAGGACATAGAAGGAGGCCATTCAGACCATCCAGTCTATGCTGGTTCACAGAGCAATCCCATTAATTTTACCTGTGACCCACTATCCCAACATTCCCATCAACTTGCACCAGATTTGACCACCTACACTGAGGGTAATTTATAATGGCCAATTAAATTATCAATCCACACATCTTTGGGATGTAGGAAGAAACCAGAGCATCAGATGTGGTCATAAGGAGAACATACAAACTTGACACAGGTAGTACTAGAGGTCTGGATTGAACCCAGGTCACTGGAGCTGTGTGGCATCAACTCTAATAAGTGCATCTTATCTTTGTCTTAAATGTGTTCCCCAACCATCTTCAGTTGCTTCAATAACCTTCCTTCCAACATGAGGTCAGAAATGGGGATGCTCGCTATGATTGGACAATTCCATTTACAGTTCCTCAAGAAATGAATCAAGGGTCACAGGCTATTGTTTAAAAGGGTCCCTCATTTAAGACAATGATAAGATGGATTTTTTTTTCTCCCAGAGGGTTTTGAGACTTTGGACTTCTCTTCCTCTAAAGGCAATTGAAGCAGAATCGATAGTTCTTTATAGGGCAGAAGTAGCTAGATTCTCAATAAACACAAGAGTGAAAGGTTAGCAAGGGTAGGCAGGAATGCAGAGTTGAGGTTGCAGTCAGATTAGCAGTGATTTTATTGAATGGCGGAGCAGGCTTGAAGAGCCCAGTGGCCCACTCCTGCTCCTGATTCCTTTGGTTATATGTCTTATCCTAGAGCTAGACAATATTCAAGCATGTCCTGATAAGTGGCAAGTAACATTCATACTCCAGCTTGCAGGCAATGGCCACCTCCAGGAACTCAGCTTTGAAATGGACAATATCATAATGGGAGAAACATGCTGAGCAGGACATAGCCAGTTTAAAGAAAAAAGTGGTTGGTACACCTTCTCGACTGACAAACTGGAAGAGGAATATTGTCTTCAATGAAGTGAGCTTTGTAATATGAATGAGCTCCAGTGAAGTGTCATATAACCAAACACTTAAAGTACTGCAGCCTCAAAAATAAATTATGCTGCAGATGTCTGAGATGAATGGTCCGTGCATCAATGGAAGAGTAGCATCTGCCATATTGGATTGAGCTCAGTGACTCCCCCTACAGAATTCATGAATGCCTTATAAGCTCTTTAGCTTGCTGTAACATGAATCCAACATGCTACGTTGATCAGTGCATGTGCCCCAACTCTGAAAGCTTCAGATGAGGCCAAGAAGGACTACTACTACGTCCTTGAAAAAATCCTGATGCTTATCCCAAAGGGAGACAAGCTGATCCTCCTGGGTGACTTCCACACCAGAGTGGAAAGAGACACAAATCTTCTAGCAGTTTATAATTTTTAGGGATGTGCAGTTGCACAGCCTCATAGTCCCAGCAAGGCAAGTTCAAACCTGACCCTCGGTCCTATCTGCGTTTGTGATCACATTGGTTTCCTTTCACGTCCCAAAGGCATGCAGGTTGTCAGTTATTTGGCCGGGGTAAACTATCCCTGGTGTGCAGGTGAATAGTAGAATCTAGGAGGAGTTGATAGGAACATGAGAAGAATGAAATGGGATTAATATAGAATTATTGTAAATTGGTGCTTGATGGTCAACTGACTAAGTGGGCCTAAGGGCCTATTTCCCTGCTGTACCACTCTATAACTCTATGTCTCCAGCAAGGGGAGATCAGCAAGGAAGCAATGGGGAAAGCTAACTCCAGCAGTGTCCTTTTCTTGACAAGATGCTTGGAGAATAGTCTGGTTGCAAAAAATACCTTGTTTCATCAGAGGGACAAGCACAAAATATCATGGTAACACAAATGATTCAAGCACTGGCATATGTAAGATTATATCACCAATCAAACAAGAACTGAAAAGATATCTCCATTATCTGTGCCATGACAGGACTGTTGACTGTCGGACTGATCACCATCTAATCCGCTCTATTATCTCCATCAATCTGGCACCAAAACATTAGTGTCAACAGAAGTGTTGCCACAAGATCAATGTCAAAACTCTCAAGGACCAAGTCAAGAGTGTGATGGAATTTGCTCCTTCTATTTGGATAGCTCCAATTATATTCAAGAGCCTTGCCAGATCCAAACCCGTTTGATCAGCACAGCTTCCACCACCTTAAAAGTTCTTACCCTCCACTACTAGTGCACAATGGCTACAATGTGCCAACAAAATGCACTGTTGTTACCATCTCAGCCATTGGGGTGATTTGGAGGGAAACTTGTAGACGGTGGTGTTGCCCCTTGAAAGTTCATGGTAATGCCACCATCTACAAGTTTCCGTCCAGGTCACACAGCATGCTGACTTGGAAATCCTGGAACTCCATACTCCATTCGGAGCACCTTCAGCTGAAGAAGTATACTGGCACAGGAAGGAGGCTCTGCACCTCTTTCCAAGGGTAATTAAGGTTCAGCAATAAATGCTGTACCTACCCGCAAAATCTTCATCCCATAAGTTAATAAAATTAACTGGGAAAACAGACATGAATATTTTGACAGTGTTATTAATCCTTGTGCACTAAATACTGTTTAATCACTTGCTAAGGATTATAGAATGCATGCATCAGTGAAATGAAATTATTCCTTTGGGTCCTATCACCTGCAAAAATGCACAATAGGTGGTCAAATAGTAATTGAAATCCTCTTTAAACAAACTTCCGCATATTGGTTATGAAATTTAAACTGAAGATGGATGGGAAACATAAAATATCAAATAAAAATTTACATAATCAAATATGTGAGCTGTTAAGCGATTATCTTCGGCAGTTTGGACTGATGTGTAACCCTACAGGTCATATGATTTTCTGACAGAAATTCAACTTAATGCATTACTGGTTCCAATACTACAAAACAGAAAATACAATGAAACAAAATTCAAAGGCAGCAAGAAAACATGCCCAATCCAAACAGATCTGACTTCATTCAGTCCTACTGTAAATGGCTCTGCATCTCTAAATCTAGTAATGACTTCTATACATAGTCAGATTGTCCTTTCAACACATTTTTACCAGATGAATGCTGGAGTTAACATTCACATGTGACCATGCATTCCTACTCATAACTCTGAACTTTTATTAGAATGAAGCTCCTATGGATTTCAAAACTTATTGAATTGGCTGCCTGGAATGACATAGTCAATAATGGAAAGCAAGTCTACATATTGTACTTATATTGTTGATCTGGTCTGTAAAAATAAGCATATTATGCCAGTTAAATCAGGAATATCTCAGAGATGGACAGTTTGCAAAAGGTTAACTTAGGCATCCATACTGCTACAGTGTCTTGCATATCTTATATAAAAGCAGTGGTTTTGTCTTAGCACCTTCATCATTCCCTGTAGAGCCTATCCACAGTTGGCTGTTGCATTCTGAAATGCTCTCTCAGATTTTCAGCTTGAGCTAACATGGAAGAAGCACTGTCACTCAATGTTCAGCATCAGCTACATATCTAAAACACAAAGATGACTTACTACTTTCAGTGAGGTACTATTTCCCTTAACCAATGTGATTTGTTATTTTTCACAATTAAAGTGTAATTAACTATAATGAACAACCATCTCTGGTGAAATGTAGCCACTTGTAATCCATGAAACATAAGAAATATCACAATAGGTGATGGAAATTTAACACTGTTGTTTCTTGATTTCAGTGGCGTGTCATATAACCAAACACTTAAAGTACTACAGCCTTGAAAATAAATTATTCTGCAGATGTCTGAAATGAATAGTCTGTGCATCAAACTGGAAGAGTAGCATCTGCCATATTGAATTGACCTCTCAACTGACCTGAAAGCAGCATATTCGGGAGGGGAATGGAGGGATGAAGAAGTGTGTGTGTGTGTGTGTGTGGGGCATGTAAACGGCATCACGTCCTTATCTCCTGTTGTTGATGTGATCACACCACACACACACACACACACACTACTGTGCTATGTCTTAAAGGGACATTCACCAATAGTAACCTAATCTGTAACAGGCAGCACCTTTGTCAGGCTCTTCTGTAAAACTGCAGGCTGTGATCTAATGTTTTTAGATGCATTGTATTAAACCCAACAATTTATAAAGGCCCTCTGAGATGGTTCAATTAAAAGACCTTTAGTGACCCTTTGTTATGAAGTCTGGACAAGCAGGAATCATTACTCCTGAGAAATGGGCTGCTGTCAATCCCAAATCTCCCTCTCCTCCTCTCCTACAACCCTGTTGGATTTTTGGAAGGTCTCAGTGAACACAAGCTGAGGGTTCTGTCACAGTGAGGGGTCTAAACCAATTAGCCATCATCCTGCTGAGGAACACGGTTCCAGCCTTATTCAAGCATGATCCAAAATCTGGGCTAACATCTTAAAATAAACTGGAATATGTAGCAGGAATATTCTTTAACATAGAAAGAATAGCCTTTCAGAAGTAAATGTCAAGTTGCTTAATAGTTGTTGCTGGAGGGCTGTTACTTTCAAGATTTATTGCTGTTGCTTCACAACTTGACAGCAGATCATACTGAAGCCATCAGTCCTGTGAATACAAGGATTGCATCATACTCTCATCTGCCTGTCCAGGAATGCCACAAACACACTGGAGCAGGCACTAATGTGTAATCATATAACTCTGTTACAAGCATGTAAGCATTCCTCACAGTAGCAATATAAACTTGTTGAAATTTTTGTTTTTCTGTTCTCAGAAGTGTTACCAGAGATTTACTTCTCAAGGTTTGAGTCATTCTGCATTTTGTGGGTTTTGTGCTCCAAGGTAACAGGCAAACTGTCAAGATGTCTGGTTCCATTTAGTGGTGAAAATGAAAATGGGATGTCCTGATAAGAGACCCCTGACTCATTAATTGATTTTCACCTGATTTGTTTATTCAGGACCAAAATAAATTAACAATATTTTTAAATAGAATTTAACACCTGTTTTTTCCAAACATTTTCCAATTACACTTTGAAACTTCCAATACCTTGCAACAAATCGCAGCACCTTCATAATATGAATGACTGCACACCTTACATTCACCCAAAGAGCAGAAAATTACAGTTATTATTCTCAAGAGATTGGTCAAGATTATTCCAGTATAAATCTATAGCTCTATTCCATTATCTTCCAACTCTTAAGTAACATGTTGGAAAGGTGGTAGAGTCACTATCAGGATGAAAACTGGTGTGTGCACGTTGATACGTATGCTTGAGTCACTGTGGACTGCCATCACACAGCTTTTCCAATAGTTTTAAATTAAGATATCAGCAGCCAAAGTTTGCTTTCACAATTTTTTCCTTGGTAGAGTTCATTATCAAGAATACTGCAATAGAAATTGAATCAGCTCTGATTTTAAGTCAACTTTACTTCTATTTGTTCATGGGAAATGAATGTCATTTGCCAGACATTTATTGTCCATCACCACTTGCTCCCCAGGTGACTTCAGTTAAGAACCAATCACACTGGGGGGTTTGAAGTCACTTGACTGTAAGACCTGTTAAGGATGGCACACTCCCTTCACAAAAAGAAATTAGTGAACCGTATGTTTAATTTTTTAAAAATTTTATTTACAGCATGGTAACAGGCCCTTGCGGCCCAACGAGTCCACGCCGCCCATTTTAAACCCCAAATTAACCAACCCATACATCTTTGGAATGTGGGAGGAAACCAGAGCACCCAGAGGAAACCCACGCAGACACAGGAGAATGTATAAACTCCTTACAGGCAGCGGCGGGAAACGAACCCAGGTCGCTGGCGCTGTAATAGCGTCATGCTAACCACTACGCTACCGTGCCACCTACCATTTCTTTTTATAAAAACAGCTATCCAGTAATTTCTTGATAACCAGGGCTAATTTGTTCTGAGCTATTTAATTATTTGAATATCAATTCCCCAACTGGCAGGGTGGGAATTAAGTTCATGTCTCAGGGTCAATAATTCAGACCAGTCCAGTAACATAACTGCTGTGCTCCTGGACTCAACTCATGTTTCCTTTTATGATGTGAATCTGTCATTCATTTCCGTGCTGGTAAGGTTTTATGGAGTTTGTGCAGCTGTCTAATGTTTCCCTCAATATTAAAGATTCTCCTTTGTGAAGAAAAGCCCATTAGACTACAATTGTCCATTTATGCTAACTTGAGGTTCATCATACTGTGATTGCTAAAAACACTTGTTGCACTACAAATATAAAAAAATACAAGCTTATCCTGATTTATCCATGCTGCAGCAATTTCATTTATCAAGGCCCAACATGTGGTATCGATGAGAGCAGATCATAGCTTCACTCACATCATATCTGTGTAAAACTTATAATGCCCACAAATATGTGATTTGTGACAGAACCCCTGAAGTTGACACCAGTAATGCACTGCTCCCTCGTCAGGTGAGCTGATGCTTTCCTTGCAGAATAATCAATTAATTTTAGGAGTGTTCAGGGTAATTTTCTCCGTTCTATAAGGAATTTAATGTAGATTTTCAAAGTAATGAAAATTAGTTAATATTTTTTGAAGTCAGTCATTAATTCGTTGTAGTCATTCTGATTTTTGTTTTCTGTGAAATGGTAAGAAGTTAATTTTAATCAGTGTTTTTTACTTATTGGTTGAAAGAATACTTCATTCTGATTGCTAGTTTAGATTGCTTAATGGGTTCTCTGTCCCAGGATGCCATCGGCCTCCATTGGATGGTACGGGACAGAAAGTCACAGGAGAATAAAGAAAATTAACATCAAAGGGCTCAATAACTAATTTGTTGGCACCTTTCTTTGAACTCATTGTAAGCACCATTTCTAGACCACTGACTCCAAAATTCAGCCCCATGTATTTATGTTGTTACAGTGTTGAGATAGTGCCTTAGCTATAATTTTTTTGTTGCATAATTTAATTGAAATCTTCTTTCTCTTTTGATTTGAGGAGAGTTGACTCAAGAGGTGACTGCTCTTTTCTTGAATCTTGTTTGTCCATGATGCAATTTAGCTATTGTCAAATAGTCACAGAGCAGCATTAAAAGGGGCAGGGATAACAGAATATAAAGTGAAAATCCATGTTAATATAATATTTATATGAAAGCAAAATAGCTGGAAACCTGAACAAAGAACAGAAAATGCTGGAAATGCTCAGTAGGTCAGGCAGCATCTGTGAATCAGAGAGATAAAGAGTTAGTGATTCAATGAGCTGCTCTAGTGAAAGGTTACTGAGTTATTATACTTCTTCCTAATCAGCGCCATACTGTTATAATTAGATGTCAGCTTGCCTCTGTGTCAGAAGCATGTGATGAAGACCCATTTCAGGTTTAAACTTAGGCTGAAAATTTTGTGTTAAGTATTAAGAGGTGCTGTACCATTGAAGCCATCTTCCTTTGTCTCTGATATTCATCAAAAGCCCAATTTGCCTTTATCAATAACCCTTATGTATGTGAAGATGTTGGTGAAATCTCCATGCCTACTGCCTCATTTTACTCCATCAATTACCACCACCAAAAACAGACTAATTGTAGTTCAATTGGTTGCACTTTACGGAACATTACTGCATTTACTCATAACATAATGGCAGAAACTTCGCAAAAACAGAAAAACATAAGGAAACAGGAGCCAGAATAGGCCACCAGGCCCCACAAGCCTGCCCCGCCATTCAGTATGGATTAAACTACCCCATGCCTCAACACCTCTCCTGTACCCAGTTCCTCACAGTCCTGAATTCCCAAATCTTTCAAAGATTTATCTAACTCCTCTTTAAATACCCCCAATGATCCAACCTCAAGGGTAGAGAATTCTAGAGATACGCCGTCCTTTGCAACAAGAAATTCCTACGCACCTCACTTTTAAATGACTCCCTTCTTAACTTGTAAATACATTCCCTTATCCAAGATGGTCCCACTGGTCAAGACATTGCATCGTCAAAGCTGATTCATCTTACCTGATGTCCTTCAACACATTTATGATACACACAGACTTAAAAATTACATTTCAGGCCACAAATAGTACTCACTGGACTTGATGGTGACCCAAACCCTGAACCACTTTATATCAATGAAATTTTGTATTGGAGATGTGAAATGGAAATGGCTTGGTAAATTCTGTGAGTATCTGTGAAAAAACAAGTAATTGTGCATCTACTTAACCCATCAGATTACAAAGGTTTTTAAATCAACATCTATGAGGAGGAAACATGATTTAAAGCAATGAATTCAATGTCAAATCAATTGTAGAAAGAAAAATAAAATGAGGTTACAAAAGACTAGATGAAAGGGAAAAAAGGAAAAGAAGAAAAATCTTTTATTTAAATATCTCCAACAACAAGTAAAACTTCAAGGAGTAGAGCTTTACACTTGTAGTGTTTAACTCTCACTGGTAGTTAACTTTTGTTAGAGCCAGTACTTTTTGAAGATCATACAGGGAATTGAAATGACATGGCTTAGCTCTTTTTGGTGACATTGCTTCATATCCATTGTTCAAACACAGCATCTCTCATTTTGAGTTAGGAGCTAGGATGAAAGATGTAATTTTTGCAAAACTAATGGCAGAGTAATGCATCTCCAGGAATAACATTACAATTTTGCATTTAATTGAGCATTTCCCTCATTTGAAATTGTTGCGATATCTGTACATAAATAATGTTCATTGTTATTTGGTCAACAGCATTTGGGATTTTATAAATACAAAGGAAATACTCTGATACCAGAGATTTGAACAGTTTGTAAGATTACTGATGTAACAGTGCCATCAAGTGGAAAGGAGGAGAGTGAAGAAGTTTGTCAAAGGATTCAGCAGGATATAAATCCGTTGGCGATGTGGGCGGAGAAATGGGAGATGGAGTTTAATCCGGACAAAAGTGAGGTGTTGCACTTTGGGAAGTCAAATGTAAGTGGAAAGTACAGTAAACAACAGGACCCTTAGGAGCACTGTACAGCTGTATCTTGGGGTGCAACTCCATAGCTCCCTGAAAATGGGAAGTACATAGTATGGTGAAGAAGATGTACAGCATACTTGCCTTCATTGGTTGAGTGTTGAGTATAAAAATCAGGAAATCATGTTGTAGCTGTATAATGTTAGGCCACATTTAGAGTATTATGTGGAGTTCTGGTCACCACATTACAGGAAGGATATGAAGGCTTTGGAGAGGTTCACCAGGATTTTGCCTGGATTAAAGAGTATTAGCGAGAAGGAGGTTGGACAAACTTAGATTGCTTTTGCTCGAGTGTCAGAGACTGAGAGGAGACCTAATGGAAATTTATAAAATTATGTGAGGAATGGATAGGGTCAGAATCCTTTTCCCAGGGTAGAATTGTCACATACTGGAGGCCATAGCGTTAAGGGGAGAGGGAGAACATTGAAAGGAGAGGTG
>JARFYF010000022.1:19940321-19952610 GCA_030265395.1 Rhina ancylostomus | reverse complement strand
GTTGTCTCAGTGATGCAGTTTGGAAACACCCAATGTTCACTTTCATTTTCTCTGCATGCTTTCCAGACTTTACTCTGTGCCTGCAGGTCAGTTCAAGTAGCTGACGCAGGTGAGATCTACCTTATACCATGTTCCTGTGTGAATTTGGCTAGGTGGTATGTTAGCAGTGCCCCTACTACACTGGGCAATAAAAAGGGCTATAAGACCACCTGCAGGAGCACAATTCTCCTGTTCCTTCTTCTTTGCTTCCTCTGCCAAAGTATCCAGCATCAGCATAAGACCTCTATAGGCATTAATTCCTGCACTACTTTTGCTAATGTTTTATTGCCACCTCTAATGGAAGAAATTAGCGCAACATGAAGTAAATCCAAGTAATTGTTCCCTTTCCTGACAGATAACTGTTAAACATACAAAATGAAAGCATTAGCACATCAGTATGTGCACTTACAAATGTTAAAAATACTCACTCTCAAGGGTAGGTATAGACTATGGGCAGAGGTTATTGTCTATTCACAGCATGCCAACACACAAAATGAAACCCAACTAGTACATTCTTTATCTCCAAAATACAAAGCAATTTAAATCACACTGTGTTTATGAAAGTAGATTTTTCTTTGAATAATAGTGCATTAATGGGGTATTACTCCCATTAATTGTATGAATGCACATTAATGTGTATTAATCACCAATCCTTTGTTAAATAGGGGATGAAAGGACTAGGGCCATTTCATCATCTTCAGACAAAAGCTAATGAAATGCCACAATGTTTAGAAATTGAAAGCTTGAATTTTGTGATAATGATGATAAACAATCAAAAAAACATAATGAAGAAAATTAGCTACATTTATATTAAATAGAGATTTTCAGCTTATATCCTAGTATTGAACTAAGAGATGACATTCTCTATGTTCACGATAGTTTTAAGTTTTATCCTTCAATTCTCCTCAATTCTTATTTTATTAAATTGAGGATAGGTGCAGAATTCTAATGCAGGATTTGATGTTTGAAACTTCCATTTGTGCAACCAGGATACAATTGTAGAAGATTGTCTCTGCCCACAGTCTGTATATGATTTCACATCACCAAACACACAAATGAAATCTCCCCAAGCAGCCAAGGTACAAAAATAACAAAAATAGTTACAGACATCAGAGTAGAAACCAGGATGAGTTGAATCAACTTTTTGGGTTTGTAAGTGGCCACAAAGTACATTAAAATGCATCCAATTTTTATATGCATTTCTCCCACTCCCAGATCTGCGGGGTTTATTTTCCAGGCATCCCTACAGTTGATTAAGATGTGTAAGGGTAAGGATTGGCATATAGATATATAAATTAGTGACCAAAGGCCTGTGAAAGAATCCCTCTAACAAGTTAGTCACTTCAATGGCAGGAAGGGTGCCTTGCGTGTTTTCAAATTCTGGAATTTGGTTTTTTTTGGAAGCATAAGGGGTGTGCAATATAAGCACAAGGGGTCGGAATTTTACTACAAGACTAATAATTGTTCCTCCTTGGAGATTCCCCTATTCGTATTCCCTCTAGGATTTACCTGAAAGCTGCTGCCAGCAAAGAAAGCAGCTCAAACACTGGATTCTCCCATGCAGTGAAAGGTCTATGGAAGTTCAACAGGTGCCAGCCTTTTAAAAATATATAAATAGGGAGTAGATCAATCAGTCCCTCAAGCCTGCTCCACCATTTAATAAGATCGTGGCAGATCTAATTGTAACCTCCACTCTACATTCTTGTCAATCTGCAGTAACTTTTCACCCCCTTGCTCATTCACATATCTATCTACCTCAATATTCCATGAACATATAGATGGGCTAGGAGACTAAATTTTACTGAGCCTTAAGTGCATCTCTTACCATTCTAGACCAGCTTTCTGCCTCAATGTAGCACACTCACAACTCCAGTGACCCAGATTCAACCTGGACCTGTCTGTGGATTTGCACCTTCTCCCTGTGACATGGGTTTCCTTCAGGTGCTGTGGTTTCCTCCCACACCCTAAAGATTCACAGGTTGGTAAGTTAATTGGACACTGTAAATTGCCTCTAATGTGTAGTTGAGTGGCAGAATCTGGGGAGAGTTGATGGGAATCTGGGGGTAATAATAAAGTAAAATGCAAAACATAAAATATAAAAATAATAAAATAAAATTACTGCAAAATGGGTGCTTGATGGTTAGGGTGGATTCAGTGGGCCAAAGAGTCTATTTCCACAGTGTACAACTAGCGCTCATTGTTTTCAATAAAAGGAGGAAGTACTTAAACCTAAAAATGCAAGATTTTGGCTATTGTTTCAAAGGAAGATTAACTAATGTACTAGCTATACCAGTTATTTTATTGAGTTTAAAATATTTGCTGCATGATACAGATAAAAATATGGTATTCCCATTGATTTTCTAAAATATAAATAACAATCACACTTCCATCTCTCGAACAGCACAAAATCTTGTAAATTCTAATGGTTTCTGACAAAATCTAATAATTTGTGGTAGATTGTATATTCATAATTGTGGAATGATTAGAAGATGCTGAATACAGTGAGTCAATGCACATGGATGTCTTGACACAGAGCAAGCTCTCATAGAATATCCTCTCAGAGTTGAATCCATGGAAAGAATCAAAACTAGTAAAATTGGAAATCATCTTCTTATGCATTTGATGCCCATGTTCTCTT
Source organism: Rhina ancylostomus (assembly GCA_030265395.1). Classification (NCBI taxonomy): domain Eukaryota; kingdom Metazoa; phylum Chordata; class Chondrichthyes; order Rhinopristiformes; family Rhinidae; genus Rhina; species Rhina ancylostomus. The sequence continues at coordinate 19,949,933 of JARFYF010000022.1, read as the reverse complement.
GTTATATAGGTCACCAGAAAAATGTTGATGTCATAGCAGATGACATTAATTGTCATCATTTTTAGAAGGAACTAATCAGAAAACCATAAATGAATACATAGCAAAATGTGATAGAGCAGATATAGTCAGATCTTTACATGCTTTGAACTGGATTGGTATTTCTAGCTGTTTTACAAGCAGATACAACAATGACAGATTATTGCAATCATATTCAGTACAGATGTATTTATCCTTCTACCGTAAACAGTAATATTTCAAAAGCTTTATTTTTCATTCGTTATTCTGAAAATAACCTGGCATATCAGGTAACCAGAGCCAGTATGATTGCTTCATTTTTATATCTTCACCATCTCCTTTTTCCCTTATTTTGGTGGATGTTTAGAAATAGATTGTGTTATCGTGTTTGCGATTTTCCCATAAAACTTATAATTCAATACTATACGGAACACTGGCAATTCACCATAAGACAAAATGTACCTGTAAGTTGCAACATAATGGGGAAAACAGACCCAGTGATTTACTGCTACCTTTATTGTCTTTTTCACTGGCCAAAATGATATTCCAATATTTGTTTTTTTTAATTCATAAAGATGGTGAGATCTGGACAAGTTGACAGAAGGTTGCTTTGAGCCAGTTGTTGACAGAATGGATTGTATCCAGAAGAGTTGTTTCAATCTTTACTCTAATTATATATCCAATCATTGTTCAGTCATGTCTTCTCATTATGTACAAGATGCTACATTTTGAATAGAAGACTCTTCTTAAGCATTCTAAATGCTGCACTCACAAAAGGTCACCAGCCTAGAGGGCATCTTATCAACTTCAGAACAATAACATTTGCACTGCCATTGCCAAGTCCTTCACAACATTTTATTAAAATCACCAGCTAGTTTCAACTCTTCCTCTGCAAGGCTGAGTTCTCTGATCATGCTTGCTGCACATTAATTTCCAAACTTTGGACCTGGACTCAATAAGCAACCCTTCTATCCAACAATACTTCAGTACAAATGGTGCAAAATACAGCAAAGGTTCTCTCGTTTGTTCACAGGTAGTCACTGCCTGCTCATTAATCGATAGCTACACTTCTCTTGAAGCATTCTGAAGAATGTGTCATCACCCACTGCACCATTTGACTTAGTAATTTAGCAAATTTTTGTCTTCATTGTCATATTCCCTTTAATAGATGAATCATGATGTGTTTATCAAGGGATCCCAGCAACACAAAGTTGGGTCATTGCCATCTACAGAAAGATGTATTCTCCCACCTTGATTGTATTTAGCCCTGTAGCTCCCACCTAGAATAGGTTCACAACATTTTCATTTGCCAACAAGTAATGTTTGTCCTCCACCTGGAATTGAAATATTATAAATGCAGGCCCCGTTTTTGAAGACTCAGGCAATACAATTTTTTCTGGAGAACCATTTGGAGGGTGGATAGTTTTGCTATGAGGGTTTGGAAGTGTGGGAGCATAGTTGGAGAAGTAACCAAAGAGAAAAGAACAATGCAAGAAAGATAAGCCAACTGCAAAAGCCTTAAATATACAGGCAAAGGATTAGAAAGGCTACATGTGGACAGAATATTTATGGTACCTAACCCAATGAAGGCCACAAACCAAAAACAAATAAATGACTTAAGTCCTTAAAACTGTATGCCTCACAATCAAATGAGAATCATCCCAGGAAAATCTACAGCATCCCCATAAAAGCGCAACACATTCAGTAAGCTCACTGATACATTAATAGTACATATGATTGCATACTCTTGAAAAATATAACAAACGAGTATGTAATATACTTATATGATTTGGATATGGATGTAGGATGCATGATCAGTGAGTACACAGTTGACACTAAAATTGGTGGAGTTGTTGACATTGTGGAGGGTAGTCTTAAACTACAGGCTGACATCAATGCGATGGTGAAATGGACTGAGAAATGGTAAATGGAGTTTAATCCTGATAAATGTGAGGCAATGCATTTTGGGAATACCAATGAGGCTAGAACACACACCATGAATGGTAAGGTCCTTCAAAGTATTAAAGAACAGAGATCTTAACATGCAAGTCCAATGATCCCTGAAGGTGGCAGCCCAGGTTGATAATGTGGTTCAGAAGATATATGGGATACTGGCCTTCAGAAGTCAGGGTAGTGAATACAATAGCAAAGAAATTATGCTTCAACTTCCTAAAACATTGGTCAGCCCTCAGCTGGAGCATGTGCTGTTCTGGTCACCACACTATAGGAAAGATATGACAGCAATGGAGAGGGAGCAGAAGAGATTTACCAGGATGTTACCTGGAATGGGGCATTTGAATTATAAGAGACTGGAGAGGCTAGGTCTGTTTGCCCTGGACCAGAGGAAGTGAAGGCACATAATTGAGGTATATAAAATTATGAGGGATAGAGATAGGGTAGACTGCAGCAAACTTTTCCCCTTATCAGAAGTGAATAGAACTAGAGGACAGATTTAGGTAAGTGGTAAAAGACTTAGAGGGGGTCTGAGGGAGATCTTTTTCTCGCAGAGAGTGGTAAGTACATGAATGCACTGCTGGAGAGAGTAGTGGAACCAGAGTCACTGGCAGCATTTAAGAAGTGTCTAAACAAGCACTTAAATTGCTATGCATAGAAGGTTATGTGCCAAGTGCTGGAAGATAGGATTAATATGCATGGGTGCCCATTTGTCAGCATGAACGTGGTGGGCCTGTTTCCATGCTGTATGACTCTATGACTCTTTGAGTATGATCTTACATCTTAACTTGAAGCAATTGCTCAATGACAGCATGATGAAACTAAATTAACATCGGTGGGTATATAGCCATTACCCTAAGTTACCCAAATAGCTTTGTCACTTTAACTTTGCTGGTTAATTTAGCTCTCTTAAACAGTAAATTATTGGCCTCTTATCAGATGAAATAATAAATTGAATTGTATTGTTAATAGACCACTGACAGCTGGCTTTTTGTTTCAGAGCTGGGTAATGCAATATTTAGTTTAAAATCTTTAGAAGTCACATTTATAAATTAGCACTTTTGTTAGTTATGGAAACAGTTCCCTGAGTTTATTAGTGCAAAAGTTAATCACATCATGCCCTGCAATATTTAGGGAGGCAGCCATTATTCCATGTGAAATATTTAACATGCTTAATTTCATTGTCCAACTGCGTAAATATTGTGTGCAGCAGACTTCAATATTTATGTTATAGTGCTTCAAGATAAGACCAAATTATGGTATATTATAAAAAGAATGCAATATTTTGTTTCAAATAACAATCTGTTATTCTGTCATTTATTTTGAGTTCATTAACATTGACAATAAAATAAGACTGATCAAAAAATCAAGACAAAATGTAACTGTTTGAAGAAGTTTAAGAGGACAGTTAGTTGTCTCTGTGACAATCTTCTAATGCTATCCACGCACCAGTAACAAAACCATTTCTAATATTTTTTACAAGAAGTAATTTAAGGCTTGCTAGCAAGTCCATATCATACTGCTGTCATAAACAACAACTGTAACTATTATGGTAGTATGGGATTGATTCTACCCTTCCCGACTCATGGTAACAGGACAAAGTGTTTATAGCCCCAATAGATATTCACCTGTTCAGTCCCTATGCATGTAATTCTCTACTATTTCTTCGATAATCTTGTTCTGTGGAAAGAATTTATTATCTTTTGCATCAATGCATTTTCAGATTTCATTTTACCCTTGAACCATTCTTTAAATGTATTCATAAAAAAATCTTGCACTCCCTCTCATGATCCCCCCCATCCTATGAACAGTTTTCTTCCTTAATTCAGTTTGCATGCTTTGTGCCAACTAATGTAGGACATGCATTTACCTTGGATTTTTATGTACATGTTGGCCTGAAAAGAATTGGATTTGGCTTATGCCAGTTGACAAACCTCTTGCTAAAGCCCCTACTTCATTCCCTCGGTTAATAAATTGTAAATGATACCTGGTTCTGGTCTTTGGTGTAGAATCATGGAAAAAGTCAGACTCCATCAGTTAGCAAAAGAGGTAAGCCTCCATTTCCCTCAATGTTACCATTACCATACAATCAAAACATGCACTGCCTCGTGTGATTTCTCTGTTGTATTGGCTGATGAAGCAGTAATGAATTCTATTTACTACAATTCTAAACCACTTAACCACTCCCAATATAGATCTGATTGACTGAAGTCTTGATTTAAAATACCTTTCTCTTTTGTCATGCAGCTTGCTTATCTCTTCATGCAATAAGCTATTATCTCTCACATTCTGACAGTCTGTAACAAACCCCTGTTGTTAGCTTTGTTATTTTCATGTAAAAAATATCAAACTAGAACAGCTTATTATGTAGTTTTTCACCTCCCACATGATCAACATTTTAATTTCCCAGATGTCCCTGATGTTGACTATTTTCCCATCCATCTTTCCTGAGCATTTTGTACTCCTGTATGTTATTTTTGTTTGAGACTTGTTCTGATAACATATTATGATCTACTTCACTGTTGTTCCAACCAGCTCTTAAATATCTAATACTGCTTCTAGCATTTACACTTAACCTTTCAGAAACATACATTTACCTTTAGGATTCCCTGAGGCTATTTCTCAAAACTGGTTCTAATATTTATCTCTGGGTTAAATGTGCATTTATTATCATTTATCTATCATCTCCTTCCATTAATCATATTTCTTCTGTGCATTCATCATCTCATTTCATATTTATTTTTCACAACTCATATTTCCATAAGACTCTGAAGGAGGCCATTCAGTCTATCTATGCCTGATGTCAGAATAGTCCCAACAATCCCATTCCTCCACTTGTTTCCTTGTAGCCTATTGCCATTGAAATCTCAATGGCTGTCTCAAAGTCCCTTAATTGTCTCTATTAAACAGTGTTTCTTGTCTCATTAGTGTATCCTCAAAAATATTATAAATGGTCTTGTATCAATTTGTCAGCCATCTGCACCTTTAAGTTTCCTTGGAGAGCACTCCGTTATCAAATAGTTAAAATGTACCATAATATTCATTGCAGCAAACCGAACTTTGAGATATATTCTTCAAGTTTATGGGTGAGGTAGTCTGTTTTAATTTTACAGGAAGAAGAGTTCTTTTTTTCATATTTTTCAAAATTCTCTTTTCCCCTTCAATAAGTTAGGCTGTTTTCTACTGCCATCTTGTGCATGCAATAACCTTTGCATCAGATTAGGTTAAAGAAACCTTTCAGTTAATTTGAAAATAAAAATTTAAATATAAGACAAAAGAGATAATTTACAATAAGAAACTACCTTTAAGGAGGCTCTAAAAATTAAGTTCACTTTTTTGAGCAAACAAAGATATTTTAAAATCTTTTTAAACATTTTTGATTAATTACAGAAAATTTGACAATTGCACCCAATAGGATCAATAAACGCTTATAAATTTCATTTCTAGTCAGGGTCCTTATAGGCATTATCAATCTTAAATTTTATAAGGAATATTCCTTAAAGAAATTATTTTTAAAAATTATTTTCTAGAAAGTTTAAATTTTGTGTTGGCTCAAAGAAGATTTTTGCATTCAACTATATGTAAATAAGTTTAGGCAAAATGTTTAAGCAAAACCTAGTTTTCAAATTGTGCAAAGTTTTGGGCACAATTTGCTCCAGACTTGCCAGTTGCATCAAAATGGAAATTCCGCCTGATTAGATTTGTATAAGGTAATGTACTCAACAGAGAAAGAAGGCATAATGAGAACAGGCCTGAGCACCTGTATGAATTTCAAGTGGTCAGGGAATACCACTCTATGTCTGTATGAAGTTATCTCAAAGCAACTCCATGCCTGCACGTGGAGAAAGACTGTTTAATTAATGTGCATCTGGTGCTTGACTGCAGAAGCATTGCAATGCACGTAAGTACTTACTATCAAGGAGGCAACCATGATGATTTCATGAAGATAAAAGAGACAACTGGAATCTTGGGGAGGGAAAAATAGAACACTGGACGAACTCAGCAGGTCAAGCAGCATCTGTGGAAACATCCTATCGCATCCCTGTCTTGTACTACTATAGTTGGGGCGGCACGGTAGCATGGTGGTTAGCACGACGCTATTACAGCGCCAGCAACCTGGGTTCGATTAATACCGCTGCCTGTAAGGAGTTTGTATGTTCTCCCCATGTCTGCGTGGGTTTCCTCCGGGTGCTCCGGTTTCCTCCCACATTCCAAAGATGTATGGCTAGGTTAATTTGGGGTTTAAAATAGGCGGTGTGGACTCGTTGGGCTGGAAGGGCCTGTTACCATGCTGTAAATAAAATTTTTTTTAAAAAGGCTATCTTTTCTCTTCTCCCTCAGTCCCAAAATGTTGACATACACCATTTGCCTCTATGGATGCTGTTTGACCCGCTGAGTTCTTCCAGTGTTCTGCGTCATTATGATTTCAATCCATAGTGACAGGATTACTTAAAGGATCATGCAGACAGGACATCTAGCTGCTGGAAGCCTAGGGCTGCACTTCACATGGGTACTAATAACTCTGAGAAACTCCCAAATAACAATGCAATATTAACACCACAAGGCACAGAATTACAATGTAGCACATGATAATGATTCTGTTGGTTGGATGGCAGAGAAAAGACAGTGGATTGCTGAAGGCTGCAGAGATTTACAAAATAATGAAGGGTAAGCATGCAGAAGAGTGAATAAGAGACCTATGGTACAGCAGCAACATAAGATGAGAAAACTTTTGAAATTAAAGCTCAAGAGACAAGAAATTTGCTCTTGATCACTAGCACCAAGTATGTGAATGAGTTTCACTTGATGATGGCCCGCATCTCCTTGAAGTCAACGGAGCTGTGATGGACTGTATTGAGACCCTTATAAACTAAATCCAAAGATCCTTCGGGTTCCTTCCCCTCCACTTCCCCTCCCCCCACAATACTGAACCACCAGCCTCACTCCCAACTCCCGGAGGCACAGGTCCTGCGCATTGACCCGCTAATCTCCTGGCAATTCCCCTCCCCAAAAAACTTCCTATCTTCCTAATTATCTGATCTCCTGAGATTCATCTGATCCTCTTAGAATCCCAGAATCATAGCAGGGTTACAGCATAAGGAGAATCCATTCAAGCTAAAAATTATGCACCATCCTATTCTCCAGCCTTCTTTTCAAAGCCCTGCAAATATTTTCTAATCCCAGTACTTATCTAATTCCCTTTTAATCTAAATCATGATCGAGTCTGACTTTGTTATTCCTACTAAGCAAATTCCTGATCCTAACTATTTGCTTCCTAAAAACTTTTTCCTCATGTCTTTTCTGAATCTTTTGCTATTCAGCCCTCCCTATATCTTAAGGTTCAAAATCTTTCTTCCCATGGGAACAATTTCTCCCTAACTACCCTGTTTTCTCCCTCGACCACGATTTTAAATACCTCTATCAGATTCCCTTTCAACCACCTCTATTCTGAGAACAAACCAATTTCTCCAGTCTATTCATGGAAATGAAATACTCATCCCTGGAATCACTGAGTATATCCCTTATGCATAGTCACTAAGGTCTTCACATTTTCCTTAAAATATGGCACCAAGAAATGGATAAAATACTCCAGATGTGGCCAAACCACTGTTTTATAAATATTCTTCAAGACTTACTTGCTCTTTATCGATGCACCTTGGAAGCATCTTATCTGGATGCATCACAGCTTGGTATGTAACTGCTTTGCCCAGGACTGCAAGAAACTGCAGAGAGTTGTGGCACAGCCCAATGCGTCACAGAAACCAGCCTTCCCTCCATGAACTCTGTCTATACCTCTCGCTGCCTTGGTAAAGCAGCCAGCATAATCAAAGACCCCACGCACCCGGGTCATTCTCTCTTCTGTCCTCTCCCATCAGGCAGAAGATACAGGAGCCTGTGGGCACATACCACCAGGCTCAAAGACAGCTTCTATCCCACTGTGATAAGAATATTGAACAGTTCCCTTATATGATGTGATGGACTCTTAATCTCACAATCTACCTTGTTATGACCTTGCACCTTATTGTTTACTTACAATGCACTTCCCTGTAGCTGTGACACTTTACTCTGCATTCTCATATTGTTTTTACCTGTACTACCTCAACGTACTCTGTACTAACTCAATGTACCTGCACTGTGTAATGAATTGATCTGTACAAACGGTATGCAGGACAAGTTTTTCACTGTAGTTTGGTACAAGTAACAATAATAAACCAATATCAATACCAATGTCTCTCTTTATAATGCCCAACATCCCATGTGATGTTTTACTGCTTCCTCAACCTGCCTTGCTATTTTTAACAATTTATGCACATATGCTCTCTGATATGTCTATTCCTGAACACTTTTAGAAGTGTGCCTTCTAGTGTATGTTGCCTCTGCTTGTTCTTTTTTTTCTATGTTGACCATACACAAAGGAAAACGTGCAACAAAAGTTTCTCGATCAGAGAGATTAAGTTAAGGCTGAGGAGCAGGCAAGCATTGTGACATTTTTTATCTAGAGAGAGTAAGGGGAAATATTTTCAACATAGTTTCTCTGTCTTTGGAGATTTCTCTCACAGTGAAGGATGAGCACATAGTTTAGAGGGAGTCTTTACATTAATGGTTTCAAGTGCAGGACTCCATGTATTCACCAGCTTTGTGCTTTCTCACATTTATTTTGTTTTCTTATCACAGAGGCCATTTGACCTGAGTTTATGCTAATTCTTGGGGCAATCCCACCAGTCACATTTCCCAATTTATTTTCTTCGTAACCTATTCTCTTACACTTGATTACAGAGGTCCTCTTTTTGTCTTACTGAAGCAGGTATCACAAGTCAATATGAAAGCCTGCTTGATTACCCAGTGCCATCTGCTAACCATGCAAGAATAGCTAACTTAAACATAACAGAGGCACAAGAGATTCTGCAGATGCTGGAATCTGCAGCAACACACACAAAATGCTGTTTCTGCCCTTTTCATTTCCAGTCCTGACAAAAGGTCTCAACCTGAAACATCGACTGTTCATTTCCCTCCATAGATGCTGCTTGACTTGCTGAGTTCCTCCAGCATTTTGTATGTGTGACTTAAACATAAATTGGGTATAATTTATGTTTAATTTATGTTTTTCGTGTGAATGCTGCTTATATGATACTATGTGCCTGTGATACTGCTGCAAGTACATTTTTCATTGCACCTGTGCATACATGTACTTGTGCAGATGACAATAAAATCGACTTTGACTTTAGTGGAAGTGATATCCAATAATGCATTGCACACCATTGGATGAGAATCCTGGTGCCTCATGCATTAGGCTGACATTTGTAAGGAGCACCCAGAACAAATTTGGTGACATGAAAAGGCTGAAAATATTAACTCTGTTTCTCTTTCCACCATAGATATTTGCAGTATTTTCTGTTTTATTTCAGATTTCTAGCATCTGCAGTTTTATAATGACTAATTGGCTGACTTCGCAAAGACTCAATAAACACAATTCTATTGTGTAGTAGACAAAACTGTTACACTCTATGTGTTACGAACCAGCAGCAAAAGAAACACACTGAGTCATGATTCAGTGTTAAAAACTACTTTATTAATAACTACTCATGATAATAAGTAAAATCAAAATAAAATGTTAGAATGTTAGAAGTAAAAATGTTAAACCCT
>JARFYF010000022.1:19923009-19937586 GCA_030265395.1 Rhina ancylostomus | reverse complement strand
TGAGATGGCTTGAAACTTGTTAATGCATTTGTAAGTCCTCTTCGTGTGGTCATTCGGGATAGATGGTCAACATGTTTCCCAATCCAGCATGTTTCTTAGTTTAAAAGTCTACTATCAATTGTGTAGCATCATAATAATGGAAATTGTTTTTAAATGATTATGTTAACACACTATGTGGAACATCTTTGCCTGCTAATTACTGAAGTAAGAGGACAAGGAGGCCATTTGGCCCCTTGAACCCTTCCTGTCATTGAGTAAGTTTATGGCTAATTCAGTTGTGACCTCTACATTACTTTCCTGCCCCCTCTGCTTGACTCCCCTGTTGTTTCAATATGTATCACTCTGCACCTGAAACATGTTCAGTGACTGCCCCCATAGCTCTCTGAGGCAGATTTATAGCTCTGAGAATAGAAATTCCTCCTCATTTCTGTCTGAAGTAGGTGACCACTTATTCTGAAAATCTGCCCCCTTGTTCTAGGTTTTTGCCAATAAGGAAGCATTCAGCATCCACCTCGTCAATACCACTCAGAATCTTGTGTTTCAATAAGATCACTTCTTATTCTCCTAAACTTCAATGACTATAGATTCAACCTTTCTTCATATGACAGCCCCTTCAACCCAGGAATCAACCCAATGAACCTTCTCTGCACTGTTTTCAATTCTTTCTGTAAATATGGAGATTAAGGCTATACCCAGTAATCTACTGGCAGTCTTGCCAGCGCCCTGTAAAGTTGCATGAAAGCTTTCTAAGTTTTGTATTCCATAATTTGTTATACGCAATTGCCTTTTCATAAAACCATGTTGACTCTGTTGTGCTGTCTTGATTTTTTTTAAATGTCCTGCTGTTTGTTCCTCAATAATGGGGTCTATGTTTGCTGGCAGCACATATTACTGCTTTTGATCTGAATTTGGTAAATGCTTGGAAGTAGAGTTCAGAAGAATAAGAGGTGATCTTATTGAAATACAATATTCTGAGTGGATGCTGAATGTTTCCTTAGTGGCAAAAACCTAGAACAAAGGGGCAAATTTCAGTGGCCAACGTACATAGATGATTTCCATCCTAATTGGATAGAAATCATGCCCAAGAACATAAATAGAGGGATTGGCTGATCAGCCCCAGATGCTTGCTCCTGCTGTTCAACAAGATCCCAGCTACCTCAACATTGATTTTTCTGCACTAATCTCTCATTACTTGATTCCCTTACAGATATTGTGTTCTGTATATAAACAGACCTAATCATAGTTAACCATCCTATTTATATATCTCTACAAGCCTTTTCTCCTTCATCTGCTTATCTTGCTTCATCTTTAATAGCAGCTTTGTTTCTGCCTCAACCATTAACCAAAAGGGAATTCAGCATTTTAACAGTTTAATGTAAAGAAAATTGCCCTATTCTAATTGCCAGCATTTATTTTGTATTTGTGATATTTGCTGTATGGAATGTCAACCAATACAAGCAGCTTGCAGTTGCCTTACTGGTATTTCGGCTCTTTACTAGGGAGCAATGATCCCTGCCCCCTATGCCTCTGAGAATTTGTTTGCTTATAGCAGGCATCTCAAGGCACTGGAAAAATACCATCAGTGCTCATTATTGACTGTTTAGAGTGGTCAATGAGAAGCTAATTAAGTGGTCAGCTTTGGCCTGGATGGGGTCAAGCTTCTTGAGAATTATTGGAGCTGTACTCATCCAGGCAGGAGAACTCCATGCACCTGGCTTATGTGTGATAAATGGTGGAAAAGTCTTGGGTGTGAGGAGATGGGTCACTTGTCACAGGAGACCCAGCCTCTGTCTTTCTGCATTGTCACAATATTTACACGGCTAGTCCAGTGGTGACTTCCAGGATGTTGATGGTAGAGGCTTGGTAATACTATTGAATGTCAAGAATAGGTGCGTGGCCTCTTGTTGGAGATGGACATTGCCTGGCACTTTTAAAGCCCGAATGTTATTTGCCATTGATCAGCCTTTGTCAGAATGTTGTCAAGGTCTTGCTGCATTCAGGCATGGGCTGTTTCATTTACTGAGGAGTTGCGAATGGAATCAAAAAGTCATCCCCATTTCTAACCTTATGATGAGAGGAAGCCTATTGATGAAGCAGCTCAAATTGGTTGAATCTGGGACAGTGCAATTTTGGCAGAGGGGGTCTGGGTTCATTGACCTCCAACAACAACAACAAGAAGCATCTTCCTTTGTGCAAATTAGCACTCCAACCAATAATGTATTTTCCCTCTGATACCATTGATTTCAGTTTTGTGGGGCGTCCTCAACTCAGTCAGCTATTGCCACAATGTCACTCTCACCTCGCGTCCAGAATTCATCTCTTTGGTCCATGTTTTAACTGAGGTTGAGGGTCTGGAGCTGAGTGTTCCTGATAAAACCCAAACTGGACATTAATGAGTGGGTGATTGTTGAGTGGGAGCCACTTAATTGCTTTGTTAACAACAGCTTTGATCACTTTGCAGTGAATACACTGGGTGATAATTAGCTATCCTGGATTTTATTAACAGGACATACTGAAGCAATTTTCCATATTTCAGGATAAATACTATTGTAATTGTACCATAACTAGCTTGGCTAGAAGTGCAAGTAGTTCTGAAGTGAAGTATTAAAGCAGGCATGTCTGGTTTCATAGAGTTTACTTATCCTGTGCTTTCAACCACTTCGTGTTTTCATGTGGAATGAATTGAATTGCCTGGAAACTAGCTTCTCTGCTGGAGATCCCAGGGGAAACCAACATGGGCCATCTATGGCTAAGACTTTTGGCTAAATGTGGTCGTGAATGCTTTGGCCTTTTAGCACTCACATGCTAAGCCCTGTTATTATTGAGGATGGGAATGTTCCTGGAGTGTTGTGTAGCTGTTTAATTGTCTCACTATTCATGACTAGATGCTGTAAGGTTGCAGAGTTATGATCTGATCCATGGTTTCTGAAATTGTTTTACTCTGTTCATATGCATGTGCCTCCAGTAGACTGATGAGATGGAAGTTATCCCTCCTGTTAGTTCACTTGCTATTACATCAATCCGGCAGCTTTTTTTTAGTGCTCTGTCAATTGTCTGTGGTGGTGCTGCTGCCAAGCTGTTCTTGGTGATGGACATTTAAAATCCCCTGCCTAGAATGTGTTCTGTGGCATGGCTGCTACTTGTGCTTCTGCAAACTGTTCAATGTGGAGAAGCACTGATCCATCATCTGAATCAGAATCAGGCTTATTATCACTGACATATGTCATGAAATTTATCATTTTGTGGCAGCAGTACAGTACAAGACAAAAATAAGTTACCAAAATAAATAAATAGTAGTGTTCATGGGCTGTTCTGAAATCTGATTGCAGAGTGAAAGAAGCTGTACTGAAACGTTGAGTGTGGGTCTTCAGGCTCCTGTAGCACCTCCCCGATGGTAGTATCATGAACAGGGCATGTCCCAGGTGGTGAGGGTACTTAATGATAGATGCTGCCTTTTTGAGGCACTGCCTCTTGAAGATGTCCTTGATGGCAGGGAGGTTGTGCCTGTGATGGAGCTGGCTGGGTCTAAAACCTTCTGCAGCCTCTTTAGATCCTGTGCATTGGAGCCTCCAGGTAGTGATGCAACCAGTGTCTAGAAATTTGCAAGAATCTTTGGTGACATATCAAATCTCCTCAAACTCCTAATGAAGTAAAGCTGCTGGCATGCTGCCTCTGTAATTGCATCCACATGTGGGACCCAAGAGAGATCTTCTGAGATGTTGATGCCCATGAACTTGAAGCTGCTCATCCTTTCCACCACGAACCCTCAATGAAGACTGGTGTGTGTTCTCCCGACTTCCCCTTCCTGAAGTCCACAATCAATTCATTGACCTTGCTGACATTGAGTGCGAGGTTGTTGTTGCTGATAGATGAGCATAGATGGTACTCGGGAGGTAGTTCCTTTCACGGATTTGACCTGATGCCATGAGACTTCATGGGGTCTGGAGCCAATGTTAAGAACTCCAAGGGCTACTTGATCCTGCCTGTGTACCATAATACTGCCACCTCTGGTGCATCTGTCCTGTTAGTGGGAGAAAAAATACTGAAGAATTGTGGTGGAGGAGTCTAACATAATGTCTTTAAGGTCTGATTTTGTGAGTACAGCTGTTACTTGATGAGACAGCTCTCCCAATGTCTGTATGTTCTTTGTGAAGTTGACTGGGTTGGGAGCAAATTTGCTATATCCTAAATCAGTGCCTAGGTCATTACCAGGTTTTATACTTTTGCCACAAAGTAGCAGTAATGGTTCAACTGAATAGCTTGATACACCACTGGTGAAGGCGCTTAACTGTCAACCACATGGGGTAGGTCTAGAGCTGCATGTAGACCAACTTAGATAAAGATGGCAGATTTCCTTCCCAAACGATATTGGTGAACCAGATGTGCTTTTTAGGACAATCCAATTAGTTTTCATGTCCATCGTTAGTAATAATTTGTTTGCCTTTTTTGCATGTTCTGGATTATTAACTGAATTTAAATTCACATAATGTAGGTTTGTAAAATGAAGAAAGGTTTTAATAGTGAAAATGGAGAAAATGTTTCCATATGGGGAAAAGCATAACTAGAGGCCATCAATGTAGAATAGTCATCAGGAATTCAGATAAAACTTCCTTGCTCAGTGAGGATTTAGAAGGATACCATAAATTCACAGGCTTTTAAGAAAGGAAAGTTGGAAATTGCATAATGGTTCTTATATTGCATAGATTGAAGGGAGGGAGCATCAAGAGTTTTTGTAGGCCGGGTGATGGCAACAAGTCTAAATGATGGTGGTGAAGGATTGTGGGTGAGGAACAGAAAACAATATTAGCTAACTTGAGAGCAAGGAGAATTCAGCTGGTCAACAAATTGGTAGGAAGAGGTGTATGCTGGATAGATGAGCTTGAAGGGGGAGTGGAAGATATAGGAGCAAGAAGAAATGTGATTTTAGGACTGGCACAGAAATCTTGGCATTTTGGTCCTCTGTGCAAGCAGAGGTGGAGATAAGCAGCAGAGGCAGCTGACTATGTGGTTATAATATTGGCGATGCGGTCCATGAGCTCTATACACTTGGTGTTGAGGTGAAGAGGAAAGGTATTTGGGAAGACTTTGCAGTTCCAGAATGCTTACGGAATAGTGAATAGTTTTGGCTGGTGAAAGCAGGGCTTAATAATACTGTCTAGAATAAAGTATATTCCAGAATTCTTCAGAAAGCAGCTTGTGTTTCAATATCTTCAGCTTTTGAGAAATATGTGATTATGTACCCCAGAACATAACCATAGAACAATACAGCCCCTTCAGCCCACCGTGTTGTGACACCCAAATGAAATAGTTTATTTTATCACTGGAATCTTAGCCAAATGTTCACATTAATCCCAAGATTTAAGATGACGCATCCTATGTCTTCATCTCCAATCAAGGGCTTCTGGAAGCTTACGATTTTCAAGTGGCCTGCATTTTTGGTTTTGAACAGTAAAAATAAAGTGAGCTTTATGCATATGAATTATCTGAATATTTTGTGGAGCTTTCAGTAAATTATGACTAAATACAACTTTTCCTTTTGCAGTACAAGGATTCGTATCAGGCTATTCTAGATGGTGTGAAGAGTGGCGCGAAGGAGAAAAGATTGGCAGCACAATTTATCCCAAAGTTCTTCAAACATTTTCCAGAGTTGGCCGATAGTGCTATCAATGCTCAGTTGGATCTCTGTGAGGATGAAGATCTTTCAGTAAGGGTTATCATTTGTTTCTTTTATATTTTGAACTCTGGTAAGTGGGGGAGGCATAAAGTTTAAGATAGAGTAAAAAATGGTTTATACAGAGAGGAAGGAAGGAATTAACCAAGTTCTTTTTTATTACCTTATTTTCAATAGTCTGCTTGGCACTGTTTAACTGTTCAGTTTGTTTCAATACCTTAAATTCCAATGTATTTTTGAATATTTATATAAAGGGATATTAATTAAGAAATATCAGAACATGTAAGAATAAATGCAATGTGAATTTATTAAATGTTTTACATTATAATAAATAACAGTGCTGAATCTTTTTAGATTCGCCGTCAAGCCATTAAGGAATTGCCTCAGTTTGCAACAGGTGAAAATCTTCCAAGAGTTGCAGATATATTAACACAGCTTTTACAGACTGGTAAGTGAATATTTTGACATGAAAGAGTTTTAATACTGTTAGTTAAACTTTTATTCTTCCTATGTTGCTATTCAATTTTCTCATGTTAGTAGCTAAAGGTTTCTATAAAATAAACTGATATTTAAATAATTGTTTAACTTCAGTACTTTACATAAGAAATGTAAGTGTTAAAATATTCTTTGTATCAAATGGCTTTGATATATTCCAGTGAGTTTTAGGCTGTGAAGTTGAGCAATTTGGGTGGAAATTGAAAAACTAATGACGAGCATCAGATTTATCTTTTTTGCAGAGGTTAGCAGGGCAGCAACATTTTGAATGAACCCATGTCATTATGAGTTAGGAAAAAACAAACCTAAATGTGTTATACTTTCACAGGTTTGTTTATTAAGGGAATGTGACTTTTGTGATTTATTAAATTCTCTTCAACTTTACTCTGCTGTTATACCAAAGTTAGTCTCCTGTTCGGCATGGACCACTGTTCTCCTTGCTGGTGTGCTGCCATTATTATGGTTAGAGTAGTGAGGCAAGCTGCTGGTGATAGTAATTTTTCTTTAAAAAAATGCTGGAAACACTCAGCATGAGAGACAGTACCTATGAATGGGCTAAGATAAAGGTAATATTTTGGGTCAAAGACCCTTTGGCTGAAGTCAACTTGTTCTCTTCAGGTGTTTCCAACGTTTTGAGTTTTTATTTCAGACTTCCAGCATCTTCTCTTTATTATATTTACATTTTCTGCCATTTGTTGCTAAACTTTAGGACTTCAGTTATGGAGAGAGATTGGACAGGCTGGGCTTGTTTACCCTGGAGTTGAGGCAGCTGAGAGGTGACCTGATAGAAGTATATCAGATTATGAGAGGCAGAGTCAGAATCTTTTTTTCCTATGGTAGAGATATCAAAAACAACAGGGCATGGATATAAGTTGAAGGACTTTTAAAGGGGATTCAGCGGAAAGGTTATTCACATGGAGAGTGGTTGATGTCTGGAACTCGCTGCCAGAGGAGGTGCTGGAGTCAAGTATGATCACTACATTTAAGAGGCAGAAATTTAAATAGGCAAGGAATAGAAAGATACAAACCTAGCACAGGCAAATGGGATTAGTGTAGATGAGCAAAAATGATAGTCTGGATGCAGTGGGCCCTTGGTCCTGTTTCTGTGCTCTACAACTCTGACTCTAAGCAAAAATCTATCAATTGAGGCATCCTTTAAACAGTGGCACAAGATTTATGAACAACTTTTCAAGATCTTTTATTAAGTTAGGTAGTCTAATAGTTTTCTGGACCATGCTTCATAATTGCTTTGCATGATTTTACCTTGTCTTCACCCATTTTAATCCCGATAACAAAATAGTGAAGAACACTAATAGACCATATTAATAGATCAGAGAAAAGATGATTCATAGAAAGAATTTGAAGTACAGCATAACCTTTTATATTTGTATGTAGAATAATCATTTGGAGGCCATATGCTAGCAACTGTTGCTATCCATATAGAGTAACTTTCTATGAGTTGCATAGTAGTTCAGTGAATAGAGTACACATCTTGTGAAACTCAACAACTAGATGCTCAGTAGTAAAAGATTCATTGGGACAACAATGATGCTTCAAATAATAAAGAATGATAATTTCAGTGCAAAAGTGAAGGAGGTTTGTAACACATTGTACAATGATTTATCTACTGGAATCTTAAGGTCAATATATTATACTGGTAAATTAATTTGATTACTGTTAACTTCGTACATTTAGGTTAATTGAAATGTTCAAATAATCTATTTCTGGTTGCCTACTATATGTGAATTGCAGGATTTCATTTAGTGCCCTGCAAAGGTATGCTTTTTTTTTTGGTAATCTTTCAATTGAATGGTGCACTAGCCACTTTAGGAGGCAAAAAGACTAAACTGTGGGAATGAAGTCACACTGACCAGAGTAAGTTGAGACAGCACGTAGGATTTTTGTTCCTGGGGGGAAAAGAATCTGTTAATTCAGTTTTTACCTCAACCAACATGTAATTTTTGTTACCAGTTCATAAATGATGCAACTTACTAATTCTTTGAATTCAATCTAGTCTACTAATGTAACTGCTTTCATACCCAGCTGCTTAAATTGTGATATTGGAGTTTCTTTTGATTATTAGCAAGATTAGAGCCCATTGGGGGGAAAAAAATAAAAGCTCTTACTGGTCAATAGATTGAGACCAGAAGCTTGCATTCACGCAGATTTGATTAACAATTATATTTGAGCATGGTAAAGAGACAAATTTAATCACTTGGACCTTACAAATTGTCAACATACATCAAAGATTATCTTTAATCCTGTGGATAGTTTACAACTTAGTGAAAAATAATTTTAGGTGCCTTTTATGTCAGAGGAGAGAGGTTAGTAGTTTATTCACTCTTTGAAGTGAGCCGGCTTTTCTTTTCAGCATTCAGAAATTGTTAACTCTGGTGCATTCAGTGAATCTGTTTCAGCTGTCTTGTCCCTCCAGATGATTTGCATTAGTTTCAGTAGATTTAATCAATACATTTTCACAGACAAACATTTGAGCACCTAGTCAGGCAACACCCATGTTTCAGAGAAGGGGAGATAGTTGCGTTCCTAGAAAATGGTCCCTATCACAATTCTCCATAATGCAAAGTTGCGTCATCTGCACATGTGTTAAGAAGTGAGAGTTGGAAAAAAATATATTGTCTATTTACTTTTTTTGTATAAATTCCATGACAGTAAATTTTATTCCATATCTCAAATTTTTGGGCAGTGATTTGTGAATTCTGTAAGAGCGTATTTCTATTGCCCAAATGGCCATATTGTGGGGGTCGCCTTTAGTTGAAGAAATGTTCCAAACTTGATTTTTACCGAGCATTTCAAAGAAACAGTTGAAAGTGGTCAAAACTGAGGTGATCTTTCTGTAATATGTTCTAAGCCAATAATATTAAAGCTAACTGATAACTGTTAAATCTGATTTTAGATACATAACCATATTCTGAATTGCAGTTCCCACTTTGTTTTCTTTCAGATGATAATGCAGAGTTCAACTTGGTTAATAATGCATTAATATGTATATTCAAGATTGATGCTAAAGGTAAATGCTATTTTCTTGTGACTCTATTTTGATAAGCTTTGCTATATATCTCAAAAGCATTGTTTTGAAGTATGCTGTAAAGAAGTAATTGAAATTTAGTGCTTTAATTTTGTAAGATTGTTCATATGAGCATGTATTTACATTTCATTTTAAAAGACAAAGTTGAAAAATTTGTATGTAAAATATAGTATATTTAAAACAGTTGTAATGATTGAAGCTGGAGGATAGTTTGCTATGGTGAAATGCCATTCAGTAATATTATTTTGTAAAGACTTAAAGATTATTTACCTGTGGTAAATACAAGGTAGCAGTTGGAAGTCCAAGAAAGATCAGTGGTGTAGTAAAGACAGAGAAACTATATGTATTAATAGAAAACAATGAGTAAAAATATCAGATCAGGGAGAAGCGAAAGAAGTATAAAGATTTATAATAAAAATTTAATGTTTGGCAGTGTGGAGGAAGAAGTACATAAAAAGAAATAGCATCTTATCTAGACATCAAGTTGTGGCTATTGGTTAAAATTGATTTGTAGATATCAGTTGTGTTCATTAGGATACAGTGAATTAATTGTTAAAAGTTGTCAATGTCTGATGGACCAATATTGAAGGTTAAGACATTTGGAAATGTAGATTTGAAATTGTGATTTTAAATAAGAGATCTGCATTGTACTTGTAAACTTTCATGCAATATGTGCATATTATGTTTAAAATTAGCTTTTTAATTTTTTTTTCCTGAAAGGAACCTTGGGCGGTCTTTTCACACAGATAATCCAAGGGGAAGATATTGTGCGAGAACGTGCCATAAAGTTTCTTTCCACAAAACTGAAGGCGCTACCAGAAGAAGTCATGAACAAAGAAGTAGAAGAATACATTTTTGTTGAATCTAAAAAGGCAAGTTAATTAAAATTATTCTGTAAATTCTAATTTTTTTGTATTTAAATAGTTGGTGAGTTTTCTCAGTAATCCATTTCAGATAGGTATGAAATATTCTACGCATTGTTCAAAAAAGGTAAGTGAGTAAAAGGATGAACATCTCTGATAACTAGATGGTTTTGAGATTTTGGTTAGAGTGAAGCTAGTTATCAAATTTAATTGTGAGCTACATAAGCTAAAGGTAGAAATCAAAGAGTGCTGTCTTTGGAGGGACAACACGTTGACAATTGATGCTCCAATGATTAGTTAACAGAGGTCTGGAAATAATTATTGTGAAGAAATTTTGTGAAATGAATATCATGGGATGTTGTTGGTTTACAGCCAGAAGTAGTAGTTTCAGTGACAATTAGGATTTTTAATTTGTGGGATTAATTTTTCTATGATGTCCTGCTGAATTCTGTTTTCAGTTTTATCCAGTAGCCCCTTGCATTTTCAGTTGAGAACAGCATATCTTTGGGGCAAATTGCATGATTACACAAAATGGAGTATTCCTTCAGACCAGTTCCCACTTCACTGCCAAAATGAGGCTAAATCCTAATTTATGCATGTAGCTAAGGTTTCTGCTTCACTTCCAACAAGGGTTTGTAAACAAACTAGAATAGCTCTTGGGAATTTCCTGGTCCATATTTCTATTTATGGATCTTCTATTAAATGTACTTCTAAAATTGTAACTCTCAACGGAACTCATGCCAGCTTGATAGGCTTTTCAAGCCAAGACATGATCCAAAGTAAGTGCTATCACACTGGCTCATTTCACCTTAAAATTTGTATAAATTCAACTGGAACAATTTTAAATGAAGCACACAAATTTCATTCTCTAACATTAGAAATACCCTTGACAAGTGTCCATAAGCAACGATTTCCCAGTGTACCTCAGTCCTTAATTGCAGATCTATACCTTGAACAGGATCATAGTATTCTGTGGATGTACTAAAGTGGCATCATCAAATAAGAGAACATCTTTATTATGGTTGTTTGTTGCCAGCATAAAAAGAATTGTTAGCCCAAACTGGAAGAGGGTCATTTGTCTTGTCGTGCACGTTTCCTCAGGTGTACTATGTACAACTCCAGAGCCATGACTTTCACCCAGTTTAATGCAAAAATTCCTAAGATGCAAACTAAACGGTTTTGATCTTGGTCATATACAGTGGCATGCAAAAATTTGGGCACCCCTGGTCAAAATTTCTGTTACTGTGAATAGTTCAGTGAGTAGAAAATGAACTGATCTCCAAAAGTCATAAAGTTAAAAATGAAACATTCTTTTAAACATTTTAAGCAAAATTAGTGTATTTGTTTTGTACAATTTTAGAGTGAAAAAAGAAAAGCACCATGTAAAAGTTTGGGCACCCCAAGAGATTTGAGCTCTCGGATAACTTTTACCAAGGTCTCAGACCTTCATTAGCTTGATAGGGCTATGGATTGTTCACAGTCATTGTTGGGAAAAACCAGGTGATGCAAATTTCAAAGCTTTATAAATACCCTGACTCCTCAAACCTTGTCCCAACAATCAGCAGCCATGGGCTCCTCTAAGCAGCTGCCTAGCACTCTGAAAATTAAAAATAAATGATGCCCACAAAGCAGGAGAAGGCTATAAGAAGATAGCAAAGCATTTTCAGGTAGCGGTTTCCTCAGTTAATAATATAATTAAGAAATGGGTTAACAGGAATGGTGGAGGTCAAGTTGAGGTGTGGAAGACTAAGAAAACTTTCCAAGAGAACTGCACATAGGATTGCTAGAAAGGCAAATCATAGCCCCTTCAGGAAGATTGAGCAGACTCTGGAGTGGTGGTGCACTGTTCTACTGTGCAGCGACACTTGCACAAATATGACCTTCATGGAAGAGTCATCAGAAGAAATCCTTTCCTACATCCTCACCACAAAATTCAGCACTGGAAGTTTGCAAAAGAACATCTAAACAAGCCTGATATATTTTGGAAACAAGTCCTGTGGACTGATGAAGTTAAAATAGAACTTTCTGGCTGCAATGAACAAAGATATGCTTGGAGAAAAAAAGGTGCATAATTTCATGAAAAGAACACCTCTCCAACTGTTAAGCACAGGGGTGGATCGATTATGCTTTGGGCTTGTGTTGCAGCCAGTGGCATGGGGAACATTTCACTGATAGAGGAAAGAATGAAATCAACTAAATACCAGCAAATTCTGGAAGCAAACATCACACCATCTGTCACAAAGCTGAAGATGAAAAGAGGATGGCTTCTACAACAGGATAATGATCCTAAACACACCTCAGAATCCACAATGGACCACCTCAAGAGGCACAAGCTGAAGGTTTTGCCGTGGCCCTCACAGTCCCCCGACCTAAACATCATTGAAAATCTGTGGAAAGACCTCAAGAGCAGTGCATGCAAGACAGCCCAAGAATCTCACAGAACTAGAAGCCTTTTGCAAGGAAGAATGGGCGAAAATCCCCCAAACAAAAATTGAAAGACTCTTAGCTGGCTGCAAAAAGTGTTTACAAACTGTGATACTTGCCAAAAGGGGTGTTACTAAGTACTGATAACCATGCAGGGTGCCCACACTTTTGCTTTGGGCCCTTTTCCTTTTTTGTTATTTTGAAACCATAAAAGATGAAAATAAAACAGTAATCTTGCTTAAAACATTAAAGAAATGTGTCATCTTTAACGTTATGCCTTTTGGAAATCAGGTCATCTTTTACTCACTTAGCTATTCACAGCAACAGAAATTTTGACTGGGGTGCCCCAACTTTGCATGCCACTGTATGTACAACCCTCTGTGGGGGAAAAAAGTTGCCCTGTTAAATCTTTCCCCTCTCACCTTAAACCTATGCCCTCTAGTTCTTGATTCACCAACCCTGGGAAAAAGACTGCATGCATTCACTCTAAAATACACTTTCAGTAACAATTTAGAACTGTTGCCCTTTTAAAGAAAAATTATGTGAAGGCATGCTCTAATAAGTAATAGTTATAGAGACTTTGCAATTTAGTTTAGTGCAGCTTGTCTTAAAAGTTCAACCATTATTATATGTCTACTCTGTATTAAAAATATGAACAATGTTATCGAAGTACAAGTGAGAGCTGGGCGGTTTTAAGTCGCAATAAAATATCAGTGCCACAACAACACAAAAGTGCCTTCCTTAGAACCTGTAGCTCCTGTGAGAGGAGGTTTACCAGATTGATACCTGTAGGTCATGGGTTGTCTGATGAGGAAGGGTTAGATGTGCTAGGCTTGTGTCCATAGGAGTTTGGGAGAGTGGGAGATGACTTGATTGAAACACAAGATTCTAAGGGGTCTTGAGAGGCTGGACAAGGAGAGAACCTTTCCTTTTATGGGAAAACCTAAAAATAGGGGTTAATTTTTTTTAAGAAAGGGATCACTCATTTAAAACAAAGATGAGGTGGGTTCCCCCCCCCCACCTCAGGAAGCTGCAAGACATAAGAATGTAAGAAATAAGAACAGGATGTCACTTGGCCATTCATGCCAGATCTGCCATTGATTAAGCTTAAGGTTGATCTTCTACCTCAGCGACACTTTCCTGCACTATCCCCATATCCCTTGATTCTCTTAATGCTCAGAAATCTATCTATCTCTGCCTTGAATGAACTCAAGGATAGAATTTCCACAGCCCTCTCAAGCAAGGAATTCCAAAGATTCAACATCCTCAGTGTGATGAAATTTCTCTCTTGACCTGTTTCTAGATTTCTCAGCCAAGGGAAACACTCTCCATCCATTCAATCTAGAGACCTGTAAGAATTTTATGAATTTCAGTAAGATCTCTTCTCATTCTACTAAACTCTAGAGAAAATAGGCCTACTAATCAACAAGCTTCAAAACCTGGGCCTCTGTAACTCCCTCTGCAAGTGGATCATTGACTTCCTTATCAGGAGACCACGGTCAGTGCAGATCAGTAGTAACATCTCCTCCTTGTTGTAAAAACACAGGTGGACCTCTAGGACCCGTGCTTAGCCCACTGCTCTACTCTCTCTACACTCACGACTGTGTGGCTAGGCACAGCTCAAACGCCATCTATAAATTTGCTGATGACACCACTGTTGATGGCAGAATCTCAGATGACAATGAGATGTACAGGAGATAGATTAGCTGGTTGAGTGGTGTCGCAACAACAACCTTGCACTCAATGTCAGCAAGACCAAGGAATTGATTGCAGACTTCAGGAAGGGGAGGTCAGGAGGATACACACCAGTATTCATTGAGGAGTCAGCGGTGGAAAGCACGAGCAGCTTCAAGTTCCTGGGCATCAACATCTCAGATGATTTATCTTGGGCCCAACACATTGATGCAATCATGAAGAAGGCATACCAGCAGCTCTACTTCATTAGGAGTTTGAGGAGATTTTGTACATTACCAAAGACCCTTGTAAATTTCTACAAGTGTACGTTGGAGAGCATTTCTGACTGGTTGCATCACTACCTGGTATGGATGCTCCAATGTGCAGGATCGAAAGAGGCTGCA
>JARFYF010000022.1:19748137-19758332 GCA_030265395.1 Rhina ancylostomus | reverse complement strand
GTTCTAAATGGACGCTTGAGGGGCAATTCTGTCTTCCCTTTATCCTGATACCTCAATTGCAATATAAAAAATAAAGGTGTTTAAAAAAAACACGCACAATAGTGGCTGGCGTGTTATAAAGCTCGGGTGTTTTTTGTAATGTTGTTTTCCACAAGTACTTTCAAGGAACATGCATTGCAGTGCGTTTGCACTGAAGTGCAAGGATCCACATAAATAAAAGGAGCGTGCTGCAAGCGGGCTGATAAATATATTTTTAAACTACTTGCACAGAAGTAAAGACCTCACACGTACACAGAAACCTAGCTCGAGAGATGTGCAATGAGAACGGGAATGTAAAAAGGCGTTGGGTTTAAAAATCTCTGCAATGATGTAACTAAAGCCAGTCAGATGCAAGTGGTGCAGAGATGGTAGGGGGAAAAAATCTCAATGTTCACTTAATGGTTTGTACGTCACGTTCCAGCAAAATGCCTTTGTGAGTAGTTTTTTTTGAGACCACATGCTAAAAATAGCAGCAGGGTTTGATCGCACTCCAGAAATAGACGGAGGGATTCACTTGTATAAAAAGAGAGCGCGGGTGGAGGAGAACCTGAATGCGGCTGCTATATATGCAACTCAATCAAGAAATTAATTATTGGGACACTTTTTTTCTGAACAGATCAACCTTAAGCGACGGTAGGTAAGAGTTGCATGCACAATTATTTCAAGCTTTACACTGCATTTAAAAAAAAGGAACTGGTTTCTTTACCTGAGGAGAAATGCTGTTTATAAGCGTCTCTAGAAGTAGGCTGCATGCAAGTCTTTTAGCGTATACACATTCTAGATGATGGGCTGCAGGTAGATGGAGAATCACCCTAACGTTAAATTTGTGTATCAGTAGCGGTCGGATCTCGTTTTCTGTCGGCGCTGTTGAGCCTCCTTCATTTTCAACAGCTAAACTGAGTAGACCAGATATGTTCCAAAGACAAGCTACAATGAACGTAACAGTTTGTTATTAGTCCTGGTAGCAAACAAATTCTGAGGAGGGCGGATGTAGGGAGCAGTAAGAGCAGCAACAGAAAACCTCTTGTACAATTGTGTTGTGAAAGGTTTAACGTGGCCGAATTACAAGTGCGGAGACTGGAATTGCCTTGTATCTCCATTGCAGTTAATATTAACTCTCAACGCGCTCTTTTTCCATTAATCATCCATTATAGCATTATTCTGACCTGGAATCTCAAATAATATTAGATGCCTCATGATGTTGGAAGGGTGTGTGTGTGTGTGGAAGTATCTGGGAGGGGTATTATTTCACAACGGTGAAATTGTAACTGTTGTCAAAACTTTTTCCAAACGTTAACAAACTGATAGGTGAGGTGCATCAAGCATTGTTTTCCTGGATTTTCGATTCTGAATCTGGATGGACACGATGCACATTGCTACATGTGCGAATTTGTCTTTTCTTCCCGCCTATACCTTTGAACTCACTACAGGGTGGTGATTTGTAGAAGAGGAGGCTATAGGATGCTTTATTTAGCTTCCTACTCTCACGTCATCCTTTATTTTTGTCCCGTTACTGCTCTTTCCACTGTGCATCATACTTCCCCTCTCGCTTTGGTGTTCTTAGTCATATACCGCTAAACTAAGTGGGTGGAATCACTATTTCAGCGACGTTGTTGTGGGAAAGCTGTATGGACTGTGCTATATACCGTAGTGCTGTCCCTGCTGACACTCATCTGACCCAGTGCACTGGATGGTGGTGCTTCGAAGAAGGATGCAATACATTATTAAAATATATTAAACCACATATTGGGTTGGTACTGGAAATATCAACAAACACAAATTAATATTGTTCTTCCTTTCACTCAGAGTTCATTTACTTTGCTAACAAGTCGACAAGCTCTCACTTCACCACCACGGCATGATGAAGGTATTTGGAGGACAATGTAGAGTCCAAACACATATGTAAATGGATTCGGTTCAAAATGCTTAATAATAATTTAGACTGCATGAGTCTTAAGCCAGATGGATGAAGATCTGACCGTCTACGTAAGCATCAAGCAAACAGACTGAAATCCATTGATATATGCAAGGATGTATATTCTCCTTAGCAGTGAACTCAAATCAAATTGAATAATGTCATGATTATATTTATGTAATTTTCGCGACAGCTTTGTGGTAGTCAGTATACACATATAGTGAGAGCTAATATAGACAGGATAATGAGCCAGATACAGAAGCAAGCATCAAAGAAGCATATATGCTAGTCGTCATCCAGATGCACGCAAGGTAAAAAGAACGCGCATTTAATCTACATATACAGACAGCAGTACATTCCGTAAATAAACACATGCTGACTAATCTGCACCGACACCCACCTTTTGTAACAGACCTGCCGCGTTTGCAATGACACCGTTGTGCAACGTATAATAACCCAGCGCCAATGTTCAACAACCCGTAGCTGTGTACGTTCTGTTACTGAGGTTTTCTGGGTGCTGTATGAACGTATTTAATAGTTTGCCAAATAGAATTAAATAAACAACTGCAGTAACTGGCATCATCTCCTTCTCAGTGTCGCGGTCCAAAGGTACCTTTCCAATCCTTGCTTGCTTCTTGGCGTAATTCAGAACCTCAGCTAAGGTTATTAGTATATTCAATAATTCAGAGTGGCGGTGTGAATTCTCCACTCCGATGGTGGAACAGCATGGTTTCAAAGTCGTGACTGTTAAGTGAGTAATCTGCGTGGATGCGTCACGGCTCCAGTCACAGTTCACTCGGAACTGGGGAAAATCGTGACTTACTTGATACATTCCCTAAATGAAAGACTCCCAATCAGAACTTCGCAAAACAAGACTGCTGCGCATCGGGGCGATCTGTTCGGGTTTCTTTTATTATCTTCCATAGTAGGAGAAGGTTGGTCCTAGAATACATAATTACCGAGATCGTGACCCTCCCACACAGTATAATAACTTATATACTTTCTGTGGGTGAAAAGAATTTTAGTTTACAATTTCTGCCGACGCCTTAACGTGCTAAATCCAAGACTGAACGAGGAACAAAAGGCAAGTCGAATCAAGACTTTTCAAAATATTTGTTCTTGTGATCTTATTTTAGATGCATGCATTATGTATCGGTGTATCACAGTCAACTGTCATATTTTCTGGTGACCTCGAGAGTTATCCTTATTTTTGTATTAAGTATAATATTTAAGAGCTGTGGGGTATGTCAGAGTCAACCATTATATTATTCTGCCAACCCTGACAGAATGATGTCTTCCTGATGCAGGTGGTGTTTAAAAATCAGTCTTCCTTTACAAAAAAAGTAAAGCCTTTCAAAGCCAAGCCTTCTTTACAAATAAATTAGCGTGGATCATCGTATAATCAAATCGAGCACACGGTGCCGCAGTAAAGAGTTACTAATTATTACTAAAACTTCACCTACTCTTCTGGCTTTCTCCGAGGCCCGCCTTATACGTCCTACAACCCCTGCGTAGTTCCAGCAGTGGAGCCAGACATTGTTTGGGACTTGGGACGCTCTCCTGGGTGCTTGGTGAATGTTGACTGTGAGCTGCGAGAGCTCCTGTACACAAACAGTGACATCACACAGCTTGCGGTTGGTCACCTCTTGATACAGTTCACGACCAACGTGGTTCGCTGGTGTTTGGTGACTAGGCGTCGTGCAAAGGAGGCGATCCTTGGGTCTGAATGGACTCACCAATGGCTGGAGCTTTAAGTCTGTTGTGGAGACCTGTTTAATTGGGAGTGGATTTTTTTTTGAAAGGGGGGCTCTGAAATGAGCTCTTTCGGGATTGGATGATGACGATTCAGTGGACACCAATGAGCTTGCGCGTCAGTCTCTATTTATTTACTGGTCAGGGCGCAAGTACCCTCTTTTACGCAGCGCCACCAGTCTGCAGTATAGACTCCACTTGGAAAAGATCGTGATCCTCGCTAGGATTGAAGTCAATTTCTCCATCACCTCTCTCTGTCTTTCAATGTATATCTCTACCTCGGTCCCTCGCTCCATCTCCTTCCCTCTCTTTCTGTGTGTGTGTGTGTGTGTGTGTGTGTGTGTGTGTGTGTGTGTGTGTGTGTGTGTGTGTGTGTGTGTGTGTGTGTGTGATGTTAAAAACATAAATAGCTTGCTCCATAAATGCATGGGATGTATGGGTGAGGCAATGCCTCGGAGGAGATGAGGGAAAGCCTGGATCATGTCAGGATGGCGATAGATGGGGTAGATCCAGACTCGGCGAGGAGGGAACCCGAGTTGAGCGCCAATGAACGGCTCCATCTGAAGACAGCGAGCCGCGAATCTCAAGATCTTCACCTTTTCCACATCGTGGGATCCTTTCCCGTTCCCCCTTTTGCTGAAGCAGCCGAATCCCCCGCCAGCGTACTTGTCTTTCTCGAATCTTTTTGCGGTCTGGGCTTGCTGTATGTAACTATGTAGCCGGGAAGCCCTTACCCCAAAAAGCATTCGCGGAAGACGCTGTCATCGAGGATGTCCAAAGGATGCGTTCACTGGCAACTCGGAGCAGCGCGGCGCACGGGAAAGCGGCCCCAACCTCGCCAGCTGTCTATTGCCCATTTCACCAGGAGAGCATTGCTTTCCCCGAACTTCTTATCAACTGCACACGATACCCTCCCAGTTGCCCTTCACCCTGCCCCGAACTTTCTCTTTCCACCCCGTCAGCCCCAAGAAGGCACGGATAAACCAATGGTCAGCAAACCAGCCAACCGCCACAATAAATGAGAACGGACTTTTTTTTAAAAACACAAACAAAAAGTTTTTTTTGCAGGAACGTCAATTCTTCCCAGCAGCATCAATAAACAGTTCATTTACAGTCTGCCGGTGACGAGCTGTGTGAGAGTCGGACAAAATGGCTGTGTAAAGCCCACACTCAAATCGTTGCGATAAAGAAACCTCCGACAGTGTTTGCAGTTTTGATTATTGCTTAATCGAGATAAAGAAGGAATACAAAATAAATAAGGAAATGCTGCAAAAGTTCTAAACTTTTACAATAAATGGCCGAGGGAGTGCATGCCACTATACATGGATTCACGAGCGATGTGCACGGCTGTGCTGTACACTCCCTGTCGTATTTCACCCGTATTTCTTTTTAAAACTCATTTATAATTGTAAAGCTTCGCATTGCTCGGTTATATCGTCTCCCAATACGGCCTTAGTGCTAAAAGAAGGGGAGAGTTAGGTACGGTTCAGGTAAATCAAAGACAGAAATTATGCCTCTTTCCCACTACACGAGCTCAGTGCCTCTAAGGGCAGCTGTTAGATTGTAGCAATAGTGGGAGACCGTTTGCATCTTGCAAAATATGGCATCTTTTGAGGTCCATGTATGTACATCGTGAGTACATGGTGCAGAAAACTTTTTAGTCGGTCGTTTCATTTTAATTACTTGGGAAGTTGAATAAGGGAGTTAAATTAAGGGAAAGTCTATCAGACGTAAGAAACCATTTCTGTCCTTTTAGCTTAGCACTGGAAAACAGCATACTACGTGTACAAGAAGGAGTAAAGCCTTATCTATTTCTAGTCTAAATGAGTTCCGAATAGGACGTAATTTAATGCTGAAAATCCGGATTGACTGTATGGCTGGGAATCGTTTGGTGAAGTTCAACAATATTACTTGTAGGAGACATAAAACATTGTTAGACCTTTAGTATCAGGATGGGAAGTTATGTAAGTACACAGGGACTAATAAATTGTGAGTCTGGATGGAAGCAATAAAGCAAAATTTTGTATGTTGGTTGTTTCCAAAATCTATCAGAAGTTTACAGTGAGGATGGTGGCTGACATCACTGTACTTTTGATGTAACCACAAACTTTAATTTACAGTAACTTTGGTGTGACACGTCAGCCTCTGTTAGGTCACTAAGTGCCCATTTAAAGTGGTTGAATGTGTTACTTGCCCTTGTATCAAAATATTATTCATTTCCAAGATCCTTTGACTTTCCCACAATAAAGTTAATCAGTACAGATTCTGACTTCATTTGGTATCCACGTCAGTTTTAAATGATAGTAAACATGTACACAGGAACTGCAGTTTATTTAAAAGTAGAGATTTTTTGTTGATATGAGAGATTTATTTCAAAATGAGACAGTAAGTTAAAGCCATATTAGTGAAATGATTTAAGTAATGCAGAAAAGGCAGAGTTGTATGAAACAAAAGAGGTTTTATTCCTTATTTCCCATTCCCTGCTAAATATATCAACTTTATAAACTTGCATCTTCCACGGTAATTATGAAGATGTAACATGAGAAGTTATTGAATTATGTCATAGCATAATATTAATGCTCAAAAAAGATCTGCCATTTTAAGTTTCATTTCATAATGTTTAAAGGACTTCACAACTAAGTGTTGTTGGAATACAAACAATCACAAGCAAAGCTATTGTAGACATATATCTAATAATAGATATATATTTAATCTTTATCTTATTTATTACGCATACTTATTTCAGAAAAGACATCCGCCTGTTTACAAGACCATACTCCCATCTGCCTCACCCACCACTCGCCCCCTCACAGCTGCCGAGGACAGTATCTTGCCCAGTAATTATACTGTCCTCCATTGCTCCAAAATTCCTTTTTATTCCTCCTTGCTTGAATGGCCTTCTGTCCAATAATATTATAGTAAGTTTGCTCATCCTGCCCCAAGTGCTTGCGTTCAGCCATACTCACATATTTTCTTACAACAGAGGAAGCCATTGGGCCTATCGTCTACATTGGTTCTCAGAGGAATCCCATCAACTTTATTTCACCACTTATTTTCCTGTAATCCATTCTCTCTCACTGATTAACTCCACCCTGACTTTCCTACTCATCCACCTATATGAGGGGTAGTTTGGAAATACCGATTAATCTGCCAACCAGCAAACCTTTGTGATGTGAGGAGAAACCAGAGCACCCCCTGGGTGAAACCCATGCAGTCAAGTGCAAACTCCACACAGATTGCTCAGAATTGAACCTGGGTCAATGGGGTCATGAAGCACCATCACCAACTGGATAAGCGCAAGAGCTGAAGCTCCTCTAATACTATCATCTGGATCTATATATAAGCGGCCAACTTACATAAAGCTCTACTGGCAGTGACCACTGACCAGATCTATGGTACTTAACCTCAGAATCAGAGCCTTGTTTATGGAACAAAGTTTCTTTGTTCTTTATTCTTTTTATTCTTTCCTGATATATCACAGTATCTGAAGCTTGGAGTCCGGCACATCAGTTCTGAGCCAAATTTCCTCAAGCTACAGACATATTCTGCAGATGTTGCACATGTCTTACCAATTTCCACAATCTCCTGCATCCTTCTGCAACATCACATCACTTGCTCTGCCACCTCTATCTTATTTTGATGTTCTATTTATTAACATAGTTGGCTTTCTTAAGATATGGAATGTTTTGATTCAGTTGTCTGTGTGGAGTTTTTAATCTAGTTACTAATCTTGCATACGTTATTAACTTCAGTTATGTACTTTTAGATCTTTACAGTAATTTAGGCCACAGTTTATATGTTCTTACTCAAAAATGCAGCAGAAATAATGCTAAAATTAACCTCCATTTTCTTTCAGATAACTAAGGCCTTATATTTCAGAAGTGAAATATCAACTATGTGATCTGAGGTAAATTCAGAGAGATGGGGAGATAGTGGAAGATAGGGAGTAGGAATTCTAAATAGAAAGAATGCCAACAGTAATATTGGCAAATGTCTCACTTAGAATAAGTGTGTATAAACAGCAAGTATATACTAATCCTCCAGCATATTGATGTAGTTGGTGATACCTCATCATCTAAAAATGCTTGGATTTTAGGCCTTGTATGTTTAAAAGTGCGTCATTAGGACAATAGGGTTAATTTTTCACAAAATATTTTCTCATAACATAATTTCATTTTCTAACTATATGCACATATACCCTTTTTACAGAGTCTAAATGTCCCAGGTTAATTTTCTTAAATTAATGAAATTAATTCCATCCCTGCATCAAGGCTATTTGACGATTCTTAGCATTCAAGTTAACATTTATTGATAGAGCTTTAACTTTAGTGATCCACTAGAAAATAATCCCATTTTTAAAAGATATTTTATCACAAAAAAGCTTGCAATCTTATAAGAGTAATAAAATAATCTTTCTTCTCCAAAATAAATATGTAGTCAACATTATATGTATGTTTAAGATAGGAAGATATTTTCCATGTTTCATTCATGTTACAGTCTTGTAAACAATAACTTTATAACCTAGTATTATCTCTGCATGCACCACGGGCTACCTTGGTAATGCTCCATTTTATTATTTAACCTATCCTACACAGATGGTGTACACATATTTAAAAACTTAGGATATCTGGAAGCTAATTAGAGTTGAAAACATTGTATTTTAAACTTGAGCAAGTTGTACTGGGGTAACTGTAATTTCACAAACAACAAAATCTAACGTGATAAGAAATATAATATGCATCAAACTTTTGTAGACATTTTGGTTTGCTTAATTAGTTTCACATGTGGTATGATTTCTGAATTATTACATTTTACTTCATGTAATCAATATATCATCATGGGGGAATTATTATATTCTATATAGCCAGCTGAAATAAGAAAAATAACAGATTTTGAGAAATTTAATATGTTATGAAAATAATGGCTTGACTGTCTAATTTGGGCTAACTGGGTGAAGTAGCTCCACTTTTTATGGCTAATGGTTTAAAATTTTTTATAGCATTTAAGGGATTTTGCACACATTAAACCATAAACTTTACAATAATATTTTGCACTTTTATACCCATTCATTCAGACCAACAAAAATTGTTGAGGATTGTAATGCAGTATCTATAATGGACAATGAAGCTAAAATCATAGTAAAACTCTACTTTCTAAACCAACATGGTGTATGTGGTATTGTTTAACTTGCCATGACCACAACACATACCTAGATAAAAGGCAATTGTATTAATTGAGATTTCATCTTATATAAAGTAATGAGCAATTGTGAACAATGGACAATTGTAGCAATGCCCTTGTGTAGATAGTCTGCTGAAATAATTATCTTTGGATTTGTGATTAACTCAACCAGGCCTAAAGTAAATGCATTTCTTTTTCTCGTTATGTCATGCCAAAAATTATAATTCTCAATGTATTTTAGCTGAAGAAAAGTTCAAACAGAGGTTTTGGAATTAAGCATCTAAAAACTGAGTAAATGTTTTTGGAAGTAACTCTAGAGTATTAAAGTTAATTTTATATTGGAAATATGTTTCCCTTTACTATGAGCTAATATATGTATTTTTATCTCCATGCAGTATATTTTCATATCTATCCTGCTTCAGAAACTTGGTCTGATATGTTTAAGACTAATATTCATTTGAAGAAGAAAAGCCCTACTTGCATGAAAAGACTGTGATAACATAAGAATCAAAACATTCCTTGGAAGGAATCAGGTAGGAACAGATATATGTCACAATTCTTTTGCATTGGCATTACTCTGTACGTCCGACAGAAACTAACGGACACATCACTAGTCCTGGATAAATTAAAGAATATATAACTTTAAAACCAGTAGCAAGCTGACTTCAAAAACATTTTCTGTCGTATTTTACAGAATGAGCCTGCTATTTTAACAGCTTTTAAATGTTTAGTTGAACTGAAAGAAACAATGATAGATATATTTGCAAACTAACCACCTTGCATAGTTTAAAAAAGTAAGGTCTATTTTGAGGAATTGATTCCTACATCTCTGCAACTGAAGTCTTATTCTTTTTTAAAAAAATGCACAGTTGAATTATGATAGACTTTAAGAAAGATCAATAGATTATTTGATACGTGCTGGAGCATTGATAATGTGGAATAAATTTTCATTCTAGCAGTTAATATAAAAATAATCATTTTGAGATTCAGTAAGGTGATTGTTTTGTTTTACAAATTTGTACAGCTTTTATTTTGGGCAAAGTTGGTAACCCCAATTATTATCAGAACAGATAATTAATAATATTTGTGTAGTTTATATGCTAGAAAAGGTATTCATTTCAGATTTTCCTTTAAAAAAAGAAATAACTCCTTACAGCGTTATATAAGCTAGTTATTCACTTAGGATATTTTACCATGTTAAATGCTGATCAAGTATCTGTTACCTATCGATCACACACAATTAATAAGAAAGAATGGTAGATTGCCCTGAATCTTAAGTGATCCAAGTGAGGAAGAAATAAAATTCTA
>JARFYF010000022.1:19660539-19676959 GCA_030265395.1 Rhina ancylostomus | reverse complement strand
AACTCAGCAGGTTGAACAGCATCTGTGGGAGGAAAGGAATTGTCGCCATTTCAGGTCAAAACCTGGTATCATTCCTATGGCAGAGGGGAGCCTTCAATTGATTCATGCACATGCCTGTGATTTGAGAACTGAATGGACCACCTACTTCTGGAGAATAAACTGGACTGGCTTTGAAAGGTGTGAAGTAAAACTGATTTTAAAATGGTGTGTTTCATGTTTGGGCTACAAGCTGATGAATATCAATACAGCCTATTGGTCCTTTATCATTGTTCTTTCTTCCTTTCCAGATACTTTCTCTTCAAATTACTTCAGATAAATTTTATGAAGCAAAACTTCTCCAGTCTCAGAAGAACGAATGAGAATAGCAGCATTATCTAGTGATGGCAAACTTAAGTAATAGCAAGTGAGGAAAGTAAATGCATTTATAACAATTCTAGATGAAACAAATTATGCCAACATAGAGGGATATGGGTTGAATGAAGGAAATTGGGACTAGCTGGTAGGCACCACGGTTGGGCTGAAAAACCTCCATCTGTTCTGTATTGCTCTATGAATCTGTCTCTGTGGTGCTTAGTAGATCTACAACTAGATATTAAAAATGCAACAAAAAGGAATGCAGTCTATTTGCATTTGTTCCTCCTGAAAATTATACTGATGCAATTAGTTCATTATTAATTGCTGAGATTCATTGATCTGTAACGTGTGGATGCAACAGAGTTGATGTTTTCACTCATTTTGTCAACAAATTCATTTGCCTTTGAAGAAGGAAGTGTTGATGTGCAATAATTAACATCTCAAAAGCTTTCATTCAAGACAAACAGTACATTTCTTCAGTATTACAAATGCATTTTTAAAGTGTTCCATTTGTGAACTTTTTATTTATCATTGTTCTGGTTTCTTTTGGAGTTTGGAAAGTAGAAAGATTTTAAAGAAACTGACTCATGTTCTCACTTTAGTTGACTGCATGGAATATCCCTTTTGCCAAGTTGCATATCTGAATTGGTTATTTCTTCACTTAGCAGTTTGCATTGTATGCAAAGTATTTCATGTGGCAAAAGTTAAAGGTTTTTCACTTTCCTGTTTGCATTAATGTTTTTATTGGCATGAATTTGAATGGAAATTTTTTCATTTTAGCTTGCTCTCTAACCCCACCATCTTCACTGCACCAAGGAGCTGTTAATCTGTTCTGTTTGTTGATAACCATCTCTATAAATGTTCTTAGGGCAATTCCTTTTAGTGAATTGCTTCCAAAGTGGTGGTAGGGAGCCATGAAATATGCTTTATTTCCTGCCTCCCAGCTCTCCCTTTTTCCTAGCCCCTCTCACTTATTTGATAAGCCATCAATAATTTGATAGTCCATTAATAATCTGCTTATAGGGGCATTTTCTTTTAAGATTAGGGTGAGCTATTGGACAAAAATTAATTATGGTCCTTTATTACTTGGGCTTCATTGGTAAACAGAATTGTGTATTTGAAACAAATGACATTTTCAGTGATTGCTGTTCATCACCTCATCAAAATGTAATGACAGTGTTTTAGAATGGAGAATTTTCTTGTTTGTATTGACCTCTTCACTAGAAGTTTCTGCTGAAGTTATCCCTGTCATTTTTATCAGGCATCTACTTCAAGGGAGTTGAATTTTTAAAGCTCAATCATTTTACAGGCACTTCAACATGAGCTTGTGAAAATTTGGAATGCTTATCCAAAACAAAAAGGTAAATTCTGGATAAATATTTTAAAGGCTAGGATCAATAGATTGGGTAAGGGTATGAAGAGATGATTAAAGGCAGGTTTATGGTAAAAGTTTGAAGTTGGAATTCCATGCCATATACTGTTCCTAGTAATGTTTGATATTTCCCATGAAATAACAGACAAAAAATACCCAGCAGGTCAGGCTGCATCTGTAGGATGAGAAACACAGCTAACACTTCAGGTTGAAGACCCTTCGTCAGAACTGGGAAGGAGACAAAAACTTGTTAAGCTGCAGGGTGGGTGGGTAGAACTGGGGTGACTATGGGAAGAAGCTGAAGTATCTGGTCAATGTGTGAATGGAAACAGTGAGAACATAAAAGAATATAGGATTTCTGAAATGCACTGCAGGAAGACATGCCTGAAGGTCAGGCTGAGCATCCTTCCCATTCCCAGAAGGGAAAAAAACATGAGCTGAGCCAATATCACAAGTATACAAGATTGGTTAACTGTGCTTGAACTCCTTGCATCAGTGTTCACCAGCCATGTGAGCAAACTAATTGGGCTAAATTGCCTGGTGGTGCAACTTCAATCTATAGATTTTTTTAGGTTGGCTTTAACTGGCTTCGAAAATGTCTTCCTTGCATGAAGTTTTCTTGTAGTAAATGCTTTGATTCTATAAATAACTGTAATTTTAAGATAACAGATTTTGCTGGTAAATGCCAGTGGTTCTGAACAAAGCCACCATTTACTTGTTTGTTAGCCAATCTAGGTCATCCTTGGTTTAAAACAAAAATTCCAAATGTACTGACAGATTAGGAACGTCAAAGTTGGTCTGAGACCCCACTGATTTTGGGGATTGTAGGGCTGCAGAGTAGGAAGCAAAGGAGAAAATGTTTTGAAACTTGAGTTTGTTTTAATACTAAGTTGTATTTTGGGTTAATTTTATTGAAATTCCAATTGCGCTTAGTGTTATTAGCATAGAGAATTGCACAATGGAGCTTGGTAAGTGTAACTTTTTTGAAGTCATTTGTGAGCACTCTGCCTTTGAACTGGAAAATCTAGGGTCAAGTTTCACAGTTGTAGAAGGGTCTAACATAAGATTTTCTGTCAAATCTGCGTTGTCTTTAGAGGTGGTCCAATTTGTCCACTCTAATCAAAAGAAAGTTGCCATATGATCCTTCAAGGAATGAGAAGAGAATTGTCAAGGACAATGCTGTTTTCCGATCATTTGCATGCTCACCACTCCATCCAAGTTGGTTGTTACTAATTTTTTGCTGATATTTTGAAAGATCTTTGGAAGAGATGTTTTCAATTTGAGCTGTTTGCAAACAGCTTTTGTTTCCAGTTTTGTTGTCAATCTCTCCTTGGAGGAAATCAGTTCTATTTTGGTATGGTTCTATTGATTTTTGGATCAGCCATCTGATCATTCATGAGTATGAATATGGGTTGTGGTAAGGATATTTGTAGACTTTAAATTTTTCTGCATAGCTTCAATTAGTCATTCTTTGTGGAAGAATTGTAGTTTACTTGCTAAGAAGACGTGTGCAATCTGTGGTTCGTTGGAATTGCTGAATTGAGGGAGAACGCACACGTGTATTCCTTGTGGTTGAGTATGGTTGAGCAAGAGTTGTGTGCTTGGCATGAGCAATTTGCAGATCAGGACCAAAGTAGCAGTAGTGGTGAGTAGAGGGATTGGGGGGGAGGGTGGTTGGGAGGATAATGAGAGCCAGTAAATAACTTAAAAAGGACCTTTTGAGTTTCTTGGCCCCAGTCTAGGCTTTGGAGTCCCCTTTAAACTACACAGCTCCAATGCAAACCACACATTGAAAATCTTTGGAATTGTGAGTGCTGAACGGCAAATATGTTTTGAAGTGATGTATAACATTGCAATGGGAGTAATTGGCTGATGTGGAAGATAACTGACTAACATAAAATGTGAAGGGATATCTGGTCAGATTTTTGGCATTGCAGAAGAACATGAGGCAGGAGTAAGCTGGTCAGGCCCTCAAGCCAGGAAGGTTAAAGATGGGAATTGAGTATACACAGGCTGCAGTATGGTGGAAAAATAACTAACCAAATGCTCCTACTGTACAAAGTGTTAGTTAAACAATTGCATGATTGAATGTGTAAAGGCTGTAGAGAAGAGGTGGGATGTGCATTAGTTAGAGAGATACTATTTGTGACTTGGATTTAAGACCATTTCATTACTCTCCTTGGATGCAAACTTAGCATACGAAATCAAGTATAACCTGTACGCTTTGTTTGAGATAAATGTGCCAAATCATCCATTATACTGCAATGTGCTAACTGCTGTCTCATAAATAATTTGATTCCGAATGTGAATAATGTTCTTTCTGCTGAAATTTTAATAATTAGAGCACAAATTCCTTTTTGTAACCATATTATTCAGAGCTAAAATTCTATGCATTCTGAAAGAAAAAGTGAAATTTTACAAAAGACACTGCAATATCATAGGGAGTTCCTAACAAATTCACTTAAGGCATGCAGTACTTTCAGAAAATTCCAAAGCTGCAGTATTTAATGCTTTCCTTTTCAGACACTGAAACAATTAAACTAATTCTTGTTGCAGCATCACGACTTCAAGGTATTAGCAATGTAGGTAATATTCCCACGTCTTTCTGCTGTTAAATATACTCGATAGGTTGCACTAGGTGAAACTACAGAGGAAGACTGTGTGTCTGTGTGCCTGAGACTGTGTGGGTGTTGGAGTATGCGGATGAACAGACTCTGTGGGCGTTGGCAAGCTTGCTTCGGGGAACAAATGCCATGAATTTAAGATTTATGTAACATATAAAATTAGTTTTTATTTGTTCAGAAAAATGAAGTGAGGAAGTGTTTAACTTTTGTACTGCCACTGATTGGTAAATCTGAACCATTCAAATACTCTTAACTGTTCTCTAAGGTCTAATGATTTTGGACACTATCTATCTAATTTATAAGGACTTATGGTTATGTACTATAAAATTGATTATAACAATCTGATATGAGTAAACTAATCTTGATCAAATTTCCTCGTACATACTATTATTTGGAACCTATATATTGAAATTTATTGGGTGGGGATTTTTTTGCCACACACTTTCAGGATTTGTGCAATCTAAAAATGATATTGTGTAAATCATCGAACAAAAACTGCAGGAGCAATTTTTTTGACTTGTGTTTCATGTCTGTTAAAGTGGCATATCTGTGCACAGGAGAAAGAATGCTCAGCAATGCTGTTACCAAATTTGCAAATACGCGTTCTCATCATACAGCACAGGCCAGATATGGAATCTTGGAAGACTCTGCTTTTGTAGATTTTCTTTGTGATGGCTCTGGAAAAAGTGTGAATACACAATTACATAAATTTATTTGCATTTCTTTTGGAATGCTCAAACTGCCAAATGCTGAAATGTGCTCTTGCTCACCCCAGTAATGCACCCCAGCTCAGTTCATTACTCATTCTGGACCAATTCAAAAGAAAAAAGTTGACTCCCACAACAGTCTTGCCTAATGTTGAATTTTCAACTCCATATTATGGTGAAATTCTGCTCATCTGCTTTCCTATTGTTTGGTAATCCCTACGGTTTGACATCTCACTTGGCTCATTCTGTTTCTCTCACTCTTTACTCACTGGAACCTTACTTGTGCTCCTTTAAACTTTACTGGGGTCCCGTTCACTATGTTCCTTTTTAAATTGGTTATACTTCACTGCAATGTGTTTTTAAAAATAAAATGAATTAAAAGTGTTGGTATAGTAATTGGAGTAATATCCAATAGTCTGCAAAATCTGCCAGTCTAGCACCAGCAAAGTCCCAAGGGTGCAGGTTATTGGAGTTTTACTTCAAGAAGTTTCTGTATCAGGAGATCTGTTACATTGGCAAAGCATTGGACCTGGATTTGAAATGTTGCTTTTTCGTTGTAGACTCTGATGCTGGGGTGAAATCTGTTGTGTGACTACAAGTGACTACTAGAGAATTTATTTCAAGGATAACACACTTGTATATTGTTGCTCTGAGTCTTTTCATCCTAAAATGGGTTAAACCATGCCATTATAAAATATCAAGTACTAGAACTATAAATGCATCTGTACTTTGTAGCACAGGCATTCAATTTCTTTGTTTCTTAATATCAAGAGTTAAAGAGGAAGTCAGAGCCTTTATTTCCAGCTACTCATTAATTGGATTTTTGAAAAGTTTATAGATCAGTACAATATTAACCACCTAATTACCAATGTGTCAGATTGTTGGCCTATTCTGAGACTGATTTTTAAAGGGAGAGCCCATAGGTATTTGGAAGTTTACTTTGAACTATTGTAAGTGAGGAAGTTTCATTCTCAAATTGAGTTTTTAGTTGAACAGTTAAATGTAAAATGAAACAAATGTATTTGCATGGTACATCTAAAAGAACTGATTGATGCTAGTGTTGGCATTACCTTCACTCCAGCTTGTTATCCTAATTTGTTTTATTCTTCCTTGTATAGATGCGTACATACTGATTGCACAGTTAGTTCCCAGTCCAGCACAATTACAGGAGCTGTCATATTTGAGTCATAAGAAGCTGTGCCTCATTCTGATTAGTTGACTGGAACAGTGCTTGCAGAAAATGGTCTGACTGTCAAGAATGCAAAAGGCAAAGCACAGCAATGGTCAGCACCAATAAGAATGGAATGAGCAATCTATATGATTAATATCCCTTTTCACATTAATTTTCTTTACTACATCTGTTTAACTTTTTAGCTCTCCATTAGTGTTCAAGTCTATTAGCCCATCTTTCAGAACTGGCTGACTGACTTTCATAACTGATATCTTTGCCTTCAAAATAGTGCACTTAATTCTCCTGTTAATGTATGCGCACGTGCTTGCCACTTCCTACTTTCCTCTTCTCTGTACTTGGTCTGTTTCATATGTCACGCTTAAGATCTGGCCTTAAACTGATCCAGATGGAAGGAACTAAATATGTGCTCAATTTGGTTAATTTTTTTAGAATTTTCTTTTTGAACACCCTGACTTTGTTGCCTTTCTTTAATTTTTCATCAGAATGTTTTATGCAGAAGTTAAGATGGGGAAATGTTGGGATTGGTGTCATTTACTGAAAAGTAGATGTTCACTGCATTTGTAAATGAAAATCAAAATAACTTTCAGAACCTGGAAATCTGAAACAAAAGCAGAACTGCTCAGCAGGTCAGGCAGCATCTATAAAAAGAGGAGCAATAGTTTAATTTTCTTTCTGCAAATGTTATCTAATCTGAGTGTTTCTGGATGTTTGTTTCTTTTTGTTCCATGTCTACATACTGAAATCTAAATGATCTCTAAGTATCAATGTATATGTAATCAAATGGTGAATTAAGTGAAGGCAATATCAATTTGGCAGATTCCAAGTTAGCTTCATAATTATTTATCCAAATGGCCTTTTAACCATGAGGCTCCTTATGATCCAAACACAAAACACGAGATACGCTGTAAATTCAAAATAAAATGCTACAGGTGTTCTGCAGGTTAGGAATCATCTGCAGAGAGATGATCTGAGTCATTGATTTGACACAAAACATTAATTCTGTCTTTCTCACCAAGGGTGCTACCTAATATTCAGATTTTTTTTTTAAAAAGGCATTTGCAAAGTGTCATCTGAGTCTTATGGATATGTGCTAGCATGTTTCCACAACCATGAAGTCAGGAAAATTGTAATTTTGCTAACAGGTTTCTTAGAAGGAACTGTGTTTTTAAATGTATAATGGCAGTGGAGGGGGAGAAGGGATTTGGAGTGGAGAATGTGATGCAAGGAGGAGGAAAGAAGCAAATAAAATTTGAAGAGCACCTCTGTATGCATTATGTGGTGATCCATTACAATACCCTGGAATTTTAAAAGCCAATTTTGGAAGGCATTCGTGATTTAACATCACTAGGATAACTGTTCATAGATTTCCTCTGACCAAGCTATCATTAATATTTTGTTGCACCTGTCTTGAATGAATAAGCATTTTCATTTAGCATGACATAAAATAGTGAGTGAGATTGCTGAAGTCCTGCAGCCAGTTTGTAGCCAGAAGAACTCACTAAGGGGAGTTCCAGGAATCTGGAAATTGTTTTTCAGCTGGTGCTTGTTCCCAATAGAACTGGCAGTTCACTCATAAAAAAATTAACTTGACAAATGAAAATGCCATAAACTTGGAAAACATGAAGCTGTATTACTGTGTGTAAGCATAATGAGGATTCTATTTCTTTCCCATCAACAGACTTAGCTTTCAGGGAACTTGAATTCTGCAATTGGTCATGTGATCTTAAATTTGTTTTAAAATCATGGCTGGTTTTCTACATTGGAGGAGATACCTTAGAATCTTGTTACAGAACAAATTAAAAATCACCTGTACCTCCATCAAACGTATCCAGTTTCTAACATCAGTACACTTGGCATTACAGTCAATTTATGAAGTCACCAATGCCATACTCTATTTTTAAATTAGCACCAACAGCACTGTTAATGCAAGTTGACAACTTCAGGATGTCAATGCTTATATTAATCTAATTCAACTTTTTTTTGCTTTACGGCTTTTTGATAAAATATTTAAAGATTTTGATTCAGAGCTCAATGCAGGTGGTTTAAATTTTGCAGATGTAGATTTCCATTGCTATCTACATTTTTATAAAAAATTAATCATTTTGATTACTGTAATTGCAATCTTTAATAAAATGAAGCTTTATGAATCCAATCCTCATTTTCAATGCACCTTACACAGAAACCACTTCTACCACCTTTATGCTAGTCTATCTTGACGAACGTTGCTACTTGTGAAGCTTGATGAATTCCTTTCTTGATTTTTAAAAGTTCAAAATTTCTATCAAGCACAATAAATCAGATTATTTGCACTTGCTGTATTGCTGAATTTATCACGAGCAATTTATTTTAGACAATTGATGCCATCAGAAAATAGTTCACTCAGATTAAGAACAAGCTTGTTTTGATTTTAATTATTTTGTAATTTGCAAGAAGGTGATTCAAAAGTATGTTGTTATGAGGTGGCACAGCTTGTAGAGCTGC
The DNA here is from genome assembly GCA_030265395.1 of Rhina ancylostomus. Lineage (NCBI taxonomy): Eukaryota > Metazoa > Chordata > Chondrichthyes > Rhinopristiformes > Rhinidae > Rhina > Rhina ancylostomus. The sequence continues at coordinate 19,668,229 of JARFYF010000022.1, read as the reverse complement.
TGCCTCGACTCCAGAAACCTGTGTTCAGTCCTGAGCTCTCGTACTAAGTGGAACTTGCGTGTTTTCCCAGTGACTGTTTCCTCTGCTTCAGTTTCATCCCACATCCCAAAGGCATTCAGGTAGTTTCACTGGCCACTGTAAATTATCACTTGCCTAATGTTAAGGGGAGAGTTGATGGAAATGTGGGGAGAAGAAAAATGGATTTGTGCTGATGGGCACTTTAGTTGCATGGACTTGGTGAGTCAATGGGCTTGTTTCTGTGCTCTCTCACACTGGCTCTGACTATCTTGGAACCCTGCATAGTTTGTTTTAACAAGAGGCAACCAAAGTGAACGCTACAGCACGTTACCCACTGATGGAGTTATCACCAGTAGAGGATGGAGTTACTTCGGTTCATTTTCAGTGGCATCATATTCATTTCAAGGCACTCTGGCCTTTCCTCATTGCATATTCGTAAAGAATATTCAAATACTTTCCACGTCTCCTTTACACAGCTAGTTTATTCAAGCCCAATGCTGAAGGTTTTCAGTCATTTGACTTGTTCAGTATAGCTAGTAATTCAGCTGCTTGCAAGATCCAGCTGTAAGCATGGTAGGAATTATATCAGATAGCCCAGATGATTGTGTTTTTTTTCCCCTTCTGGATGAACTTGGACAGAGTTCCAGAATTTTGTGAGACCTTGGGCACAAGATCATTTTCACTCATAGGCTATTGGGTTTGATTTGGCTGCCCTGGCTATTGGTTTGGCAAGGGATGTTCTGCAAAACAATGTCTGACCCAGTTGACTGAACCTTTGGTTTAAAACCTCCAAACTGACAGCAAAATAAAATATAGACCATCCTCTGGTAATAAGTCCATTTTTTTGACAACAAGTCAGAAAATACACCAAAATTGAGTGATTATGATAACCATGCTCCCACAGCATTACAATGTATGCATCAAAAGCACATAGGTGATTAAAGAACAATTACTAAAAGTGTGGAGAGAGAGAGAAAGCGAGTTTTCCCATTCATGGGAACAAATATATGTACATATGTTGGACTTCTGAATTGAATAATGTTATGGAATCTCATTTGTATGTTGGAGTGTCCATAAGTGCAGTATTCGTAACCTGGGGATGGCCTACATGGCTTCTTTATTGCTGTAAATTTTTCTTTTGAAAAGGTGGGGTAACGCAAGCAGATATGCCTCTTGAGTAATCAGACAATTTGGAAAAGCTAGTTCTGGATCAAGTCTACTTGATCAGTTGTGGCATTTTCATGTGCATATTTTTGGTATGTCGGGGCAATATGCTCCCTGTTTAGGTAAAGTTACTGCACCTGTTGGCAATGACTTTCATTTATGCAAATATTATAAAGCAACTGTAGCTATCTGATTATGAACTTAGAAGCTGAATGTTACAAATTTTGAATAGCTTGTAAATGAGTATTTTAAATTGATAAATCTTACTATTTCAGTTGGTCTTAAACATATGATCATTTTGTTTGATAAGTTGTAAATCATGTTTTGCAGAAGTTCCTGTTTGCAGGGAAAAACATTTTTGATATTTCTTTTTTCCTCCAGATGACCAGGATGGTATTGCCTGCCATGGTACAACGGTGAGTCATTGAACTCATTATTATTCATAAGGGAGATTCCTTCAAGAATTCATTTCATGACTAATGAGCCTTTTCTCTCTGCTTAAATGATTAACAATATATGTATCGTAGCAGAGAATGATTCATGGGCTGTAAGAAATGTCTCCTTTTCAGTTTTACAGTGATTGCTTTAACTGAACAATCTGAGTCATCATTCTAACATAACAATAGTTTTCTTCAGTAGATTCTGACAGTTTAAAGTCTGTCAGTTTAGTGTTTCCCTGGGATAACCTCACCAGCCAAAAGCACAAGTGAAAAGTGACTCATAATTCATTGGCCATTTAAAGCAGAATTAGCCATCCCCCATAAGCAGAAAGAGAATAGGAAAAGCCACAGAACTCCAGAGAATCCAGAGTCAAGAACAGTGCCATGGCTGTACTTAAGCTATAACTCAGAATCCCAATTTGTTTGTCGCACATGTCATCACTCAACATTATGAATGTCTGTCGCTGGTGGAATAGGCTTAAATATTTTTTGACATGTATTTCTCTGCACCACTTGTTTTATTGATGTGTAACTTAAGTAACTTTTCCATATTTTTACACCCAGTTCTTCCTGTGATTATAACTCATTTCTCTTGCATTCATTAACCTAAGGCAGTAAGAGGGATCAGACAATACACAATTTTCCCTCCATCCGGTAACTTTTATAGATTATATTAAACAGTGGACCCAAATCACACCTGAATAAGCACATCGTACTTCATCAGAACTTTGTCAAGCTAGAAATGCTGATCATTCCTTCATTGGCCACTTGATGCCACTTTTCATTTTGTGTTTGTCTTTTGTTGAGGATACCTCTTGATCGGGAAGATGAGGACTTGAGAGAATGGGAGGAAAACAAAACAGCAGGTGCTGGAATCTGAAACAAAAATTGGAAGAATTCAACCAGTCAGGCAGCATCTGTGGGGGGGATGGGGAGCTGCTTTGGGGATAGAGGAGAAAAATAATTGCAAGGAGTATGATGCCTGAAAAGGAAGTCAAGTCTAAAAAGATTGGGTAAAAAGTGATTAAACGGCTCATTCTTAATTATAGAAGTTAATTAAATGTGCATGGACCTCCTTCCAGATGCCTGAAACAATGGCAGTTGAAGCAGCCATCTCAATAAACATCTAACATTTAAAGCTCATGATTTGTCACTGAAACTGTTTTGAGATTTTGTTCATGTGTGGTCAGATTTTTTTTTCCCTTTTCACTGTTTTGGTTTGTGCAGTCTTAAATCTGTAACTTGATGTTGATTTGGTTGTACACACTCTTGAAACCTGAATGATGGCATTGCAAACCCATCTGAAAACAAGCCCATCTTGTGCATTAAGAATTCTATTTTTGAAAGTAATTTCATTTTTTGTAGTTAACAATGGACAAACAATTATGCGCCTGTCCTCAAACTAATAAGCGTGCAGATTGCACTCTGTTTCGACAGCATTTGGTGACCTCGTGGTTAGATTACTGTTCGGCAATCTAGAGCCCTGTTCAAATCCCAGCATTGTCGCTGGGCAATTTATAATCAATTAAGTTAACTCTAACGGATTAAGCTGGTATCTGTAATGTTTGAAAGTACCAGGTTGTCATATCCAGTTGGTTTGTGTGTAAGGTATACCACTTGGTTCTGTCACACAAAACGGGTATTATAGTGTCTATCTTAAAATTGTCAATGCATAGTTTTGATTTTTAAACAATACTGTACTTCCTGCAATAAAAATCTGCCATTCAAACTTTGAAAAGTTACTTTCATTCCATATGAGTTATCCATTTGTACAATAATCATTTAGATGCATATGTATTTTCATTGCTTTTTGAATAGCAGCGTTTTCCACTTTCATTTGCTCTGATATCAAAGCCACACGTGGATTTCTTAGACTGAGTTATGGTTCAGCATTACAGACTTGAGATGTTGTGAAATGGCTTGGCAAAGGGAATTGCACTTTGTCACAAATCATATGTTATCTTCCTTATCTTATTACATACTGAAAGCCACTCCACATTAACATGAAGGTAAACAGCATAATTGAAACCTTGTACGCCAAGCAAATTCTTTTCAATGTGTGTGCAAAACAAATTGAGAATAATTTTTTACTGTAACTTCTGAAGTTTTGCTTAACCCCTTCAGTCTACAATATCTACATTTATTTTTGTATAAATATCCTGCTTTGTTTCACTGATTTACTTGTAATATTATATTTTAAAGGTCAAAGGGCATCATCTTGAACATATCATCTGCAAGCGCATTGTTTCCAGTACCCTTACTGACGCTCTACTCTGCATCCAAAGTAAGACTTATTTCTCCCTTCAATTTGAAATGATACATTTTTTTAAGAATTGTAAATTAACTTGTATTTGTAACTAGTTTTGTCTTGTATGCTCTAGCTTAGAACCAGCTTTCCCAGCAAAATGGTATAAAAATTATAAATATGACAACCCATTCTGATAAATATTTTACCTGGCCGTGGTTCCTATTGACTTGAACAGAATCAAAATATCATAATTATTTTTGGAAGTGAATTTCACAAGCAACAAAAGGGAAACATTAATAGTTGAAAAGTTTAAAGAGAAAACTTGCATTAAAATGTATCATGCATTGGATGGAAATGTGTAGTTTTGGGGGGGATTTCTTTGTTTTAGACTTAAGGTAATAGTTAATGCAAAGTGCTTGGAGTACCTGTGTGTTTAAATTGGAAATGCTGAATGTTGACAAATTTTAGGGTAGATTAGTAGTGGCAAGTAAAGTGCTGCAGAAGATTGCTAAATTTTTCATGGGTCTCATCCTCTGGTTTTTAAACTATTTAGTGAAGTCTTGGAATACACGATGACAAAAAACAAAATGTTAAAGGAAGTTTTCATGGTCTCCAAAATGTTTGGTGTAATTGTTGTGGGAATCATGGCACCTAATATATATGCAACAAGTTCCTGCAAGCAACATTCTGAAAAAGATCAGGCTATCTATTTTTGGTGATCTTGATTAGAAGGTGATAATGTCCTGTCTTTTTAGAACAGTTGTACATTCTGCTATAGAACAATCTTTATATTGGTATTTTTTGTTGACTGTAGCAGAGTTGCTACTTAAGCTGAAATCCAGGTTTTTAAACAGTATTTCTATTTTAGAACTTAGAACATAGAACAGCACAGTGTGGGACCTTCAGCCCACGATGTTGTGCCGACCCATATAAACACTACTCCATGATCAGTCTAACCCTTCCCTCCTACACAGCTCATATCCCTCCACTTTCCTATACGAAAATATGCCCTTCATTTGAACAAAACTCTTTCTGCCAAACTATACCTGTTCAGACAAAACACTAAATGTTAAAATTCTATTAAATAGTCCCCATTTTATATATTTTAACACTAATTGTAACATATGTAAAACTCCATTGTTAAGTAAATACACTTATTTTAATGGTTAGGCTATGAAAGCACACAAAGCATTGGAATGTTGTAATACAGACAGGACCTTCCCATATAGCTTAGAATTCAGGGATGAGAAATGAATTAAACATGAGGTGGCATGTTTTAGCTAGTATTGGGAAAGACAGTGTGCTATCTGCCAGCTACTTGAGGTAAGTCTTGTAGAATGAGAGAAATATGGCTAATTTGACAAAAATATTCACTTTCAACTATTGTGTCTTGAGTTTTGTATTTTGCATATTTAATTTATCGATCAGAAAAGAGGGACATTTAGGATGCTTGCTCTTTTTGGTCTTCTATTGTATATGGGAGTCGCAGACAATGTCACAAGAATTGCCAGTGAACTAAGTGGTTTACTTGGCCACTGAGCCATTCAAATGAACCACATTGCAGTGTTTTCACATAGGCTAAACTGAGAGAGGATGGCAGATTTCTTTGCAAAATATGAATTTTTACAATTTGACACCATTGCTTTGAATTTTTATTCCAAACCTGTTTGACTATTCATACTGAACTTTTGATGCCATGCAGGAATTTGAATTCTAGTCTTCAGACCATTATCCCAGGCTTTTAGTTGCTTGTTAACCACCATCACATCTAATTTGACAGAAATGTTTAAGTTGTAAGCTTCCATTCTGAATTTGTTCCATGTGTTTTTTCCTATCTGGTGTAGATATATTTCTGTTTATTATTTATATATAATTATTCATATTTTTAAGGAATAATTCCAATGCAGGCAAGGCTTGCATTGAATTCAGTTTTGATTGAGTTCCTACTATTCTGTTTGGGCTATCTTTTACTCTGTTGTCTTTTCACTATTTTGAATGGAAGGAAAGAAGCCATGGAAGGTCTTGAGTAAAAGCTGAGAATTTAGAACTTGAGGTATGGCTGGCCCAGAAGCCAATATGTGAAATCAAAGGGTGAATGAGACTTGGCGCAAAGCGGGTGATTCACATTTACTGGTGGTCGGAGTTGGAACGTTGAGTATATTTAAGCCTGGAGATCAGTACTGAGTTTCGGCTACTGGTGGGTGTGATGGGGTCACGTTACAATTGTTAACGTGGGTGGTCATGGCAACAGAGAATACGAAATCGGAAGCTCCAATTAATTGTTTAGGGCATCGAGCCTCCAAATAATTTGGTTCCATCTCTTTGGTTAGAAAGGAGTTAGCATCCTTGTAACGCCAAACATTAACTTTCCAATTATTAATTGGAGGAAGTTTCAACATGTGCATTACTAAATAACTGATGAACTGTGTGGTCCAAACTCTAGAGGGGCTGAGAGATGGTGATAAGATGCATTGTGATATTTTCAATGTGCATTTGGGATCTGTTGGTATTCTTTTGGATATTGCTTCCAAGGGACAAAACATGGATGAGAGTATAAGCAAAGGGTTAAATCCTTGCTACTTCCAAAGTGCACGATTAGGAAGAAACTGAGGAAATGGTAATGAGATGTATTTGGGTCTTCAGAAGGCATTCTGAGATGCCCTGAGTAATCAGGGATGTTGGGATTAGTTGACCCATATGTATAGAGAATAGATTAACAGAAAATGAGGTGGAAATAACTGGTTTATTGTTGTATGGCAAGCTTGTACCATTGTGGTGCCAAATGAATCTAATTACGAGATTTGCCAGTGAGTTAGATGAAAGACTGGCAGGTTATCTAGATTCATTACATTAAGGTAAAAAGCTATGTGAAGGGCAAATTCTATAAAGGGTATTAAAATGAGTTTGAGGGCAGTATAGTATGGGGAAGTTAATTTTGGTAGGTGGTATTGAAGAACAAAACGAAACAGTGCAAAGCATAATTGTTGCTCCCAGGACTCTGGATATCCTTACCCAAGCAAATTTAACTGCTGCTTTGGCATGCTTTGCTGTAAGGTGTTTGGAGTGCAAGAGTGATGAAATTTTGTTGCCAATGGACAGAGCTTTGAGGCAACAGTCAGGGTACTATGTAGAGCTTCTTTCTTAGAAAGGATAAAGTTGTCTTAGAAATGCTGTAGCATTGATTCACTAGATTAATATCTAGTTTGAGGGAGTTCTCCTCTGAAGCAAGATTGAGTTGGAAGGACTTTTATGTTCTGGAGAATTTAGAAGGTGTCCTGAGTAAAAATATCCATTTTATAATGTTTTTATCATCCTGAGATGCTTCAGGGCCATTACTGAACAGAAACTGTGAAGCTACAAAAAGGTCACAATGTAAAAGAAAAACTTGGTTAAGTAGGTTTGTGGTACATTAATTGAGGGATGAGGTTAGAGGAGCCAGGATTTGGAGCAATTAGTTCAAGAATGATTAAGGCATCGTCAGAAGTGGTAGTGTGATTTCAGGTTCAGTGAGGAGCAAAGAGCAAGTTCAGGACCACAGATCTTATTGGGATGATCTACGACAGGAGGGAGTAGAATGAAACAGAAGAAATTTGAATGAAAACATGAGAATTAATAAAACATTATCATTCAACCTGCATTCATCATAAGCTAGCAATTACTGTATAATACAGTATCAGTGCAAGTAAGGATGTAAGCATTTTTTTTTGGATAACTTGAAGATGTGGGAATATCCAGGTTGGGGAAACGAGTATGGATCAGGGTTCAGCAATAAACTCTCTAGGCAGATGTGGAGCTGGTGATGTTGGAGATGAAAATGAAT
>JARFYF010000022.1:19646750-19657060 GCA_030265395.1 Rhina ancylostomus | reverse complement strand
ATCGTCTACAAAGTGCACCACGTTAAGTTGCCAAGGCTGTTGTAATAGTACCTCCCAACCCTTGACCTTGTACACTCGGGAAAACGAAGCAGCAGGTGCAAGTTTCTTTCAGTTGCATTCTTTCCAGCAGTTCAAGGTAGCATAGCACTACTTTTAAGGCAATTAAGATAAATACTGGGTTTGCTCGCAACATGTGCATCTTAAGAATGACATTTTTAATAAAAGTTATTAATTATTCAGTCAGTTTGGACTAGTTACTTATCCAGAATACTGATGAATGCAAATCAATTATTGATCTTGGGAACCATATCTTTCTAAGCTTAAATTAGGTTATTTTTCACCAAGTCCACATCTATTTATTGTTGTCAGTAGGCAAACAAATTCAAGTTTTTCTTAGAACTGTGGAGAAAGTTTAACTAAAAATTTTTAAAATTAAAAGCGAAGTGTCCTTTTTAATCTGGCTAGTGGTGTTCCCTAATTGCACCATCTAGTGGCTTATATTTAAATTTCCTTTCCTAAGCAAATATTTTTTTTGCATACTAGTATTTTGTATGCACTATATTGCTGAAAGCTTACTGCAGGTAAAGGAGAATGCGGTTGAAGTTATAATCAGATCAGCCATGATCTTATTAAATAACAGTAGGCTTAAGGGGGCCCAATGGCCTATTCCTAATTTGTGCTCTACAATTCTTAAACTGACTTTTCACTTTGATCTTATTGTTATAGAGCATCCTTCCATTCTATGTGGTATCAAAATTGAGTAAGATCCGAACACCAACTGTGAACACACCGAGTCCAGCAACCTATGTGAAAGCTGCTTTAAACACAGTTGGCCTTCAGATGCAGACACATGGCTACTTACCACATGCTATACAGGTATGAATGCATATTTTTCCACAATAGTTGTGCAATTTGTTAGCTCAACTTTAATGTATCTTTAAAACATTTAAGTTTGCTTTGTTGTGCTGTCATGTATTTTGAGTGTGATTGGATAGGTATTGGCAGCCTTTGTCCAGAAAATTGGACAGGTTGCCATTTTTAATGTGTGAATGCTGATTATTGATAAGAGTATTTCAAATTGGAAATGCTCAAAGTTCACCTGAATGTTAATCTTCTATTAGTATTAGTTTGTTTGTTGCAGTTTATGAACTACTAATACAACCACACTGGGTTCTGCATCCCTCATACTGCCATCTCAATTGAGTTATGTTAAGTTGATTTTTTTTTAAAACTTTGTTACAATATTTGTGGCTCTGCTCCATGCCAAAGGGAAAGTATACGGATCAAGGATTTACTATGTCTGTTTCTCGTGCCAGTTTTGATCTTTCATGTTGCACACTATATTGGTAGAAGTTGCTAAAATTGTAATGAATGCAGCAGCAAAATGAATTTTACTATTTGTCATCTAAGCCAGGAACACTTTTTTCTTTTGCAGTGTTGCCAAAGTTAGCACCCTTCCATGCCTGCTTTGAAAATCAAAATCACTGCCTCTGGTTAAGTTTCCAAAAGTGTTATTTTTGATTGACAAATTAGTATACTTTTATGGGAAATAACTCATTGGGACTTTTGGTTAAGAAATGCTTGCCTGAAATTGAGTTCCCTTGACCTTAACTGCCTGCAAGTATGTTGTAGGTATATAAAATGTACAATTTAAACATTTTTAAACAAAAGAGATTCTTAATCTCAATGGCTGTTATGCCTTGGTGTACTGTTGCATATGTTTTTGTTCACTTGAAACCAACTGTATATTGGATCCCTGATTGGCCTACACTTGTGGGACTTGGTCTGTCATGAATCCTACATCAAATTTGCTACCTTTGATTCAGAGCTGTTCAATTTTAATTAGTAGCTCAATCCTCCCACCACTAAACTTTTGTTTTAACTACTCCTGCACAGCACCTTCATTCAGACGTGCCAGGCAGTATGTAAGGAAAGGATTTTGGTCAATAACCTTTGAGAATTGAAAAATGTTAAAGGTTTAAAGATGCAACAAAACTGGTGCATTCCTTAATAGAAAGTCTGTGACAAAGATTGCTTATTTTGCACAAGCAGGATGTTGGTGTTGCTGACAAAACCAACAATTTACTGTGTATCCCTCATTACCTGTTAAATGGGTTCCTTGCCAAGCCAAATCAGAGCAGTTAAAAGTGAACATGCATTGATGTGGGTCTGGAGCTACATATGGGCCAGACCAGGTAAGAATGTCTGCAAGGACCCTGAAGCAGATGAGTTGTGTAGCCATCCATTAGTTTCATGCTCACAATTACTGATAGTATTGTGTTCAGTGTTTATTTGATTACTTTAAATATCTTAGCAAGTGTGGTAGGATTCAAACACACTTCCTCGTATATATCCCAGTCCTTAGTTACTAGTTCAGTAATGTCATAATGCTTAAATACCCTGTGACAAAGGGGGTGATGATGCAAGATAACAGTGGCTGGTTTCCAGGATAAGAAGGATGGGTCTAAAGAATATTTAATGGGACTGGTTTATTTGTAGTAGTTGACAGAAGCCCAAAAGATTGTAATACACCTAATCGGGGGAGGGAGAAAAGGTAATGTTCCTCAAACTTGTATTGAGCTCTTAATTCAATCAGTGCAAGGGACCAAATGCAATGGAGAATTTAAGCTAAAGGTGATTTTGAAACCTCTGGATCAGGCTTGTACACTGGGAGAGTTACACAAAACCAGCACTCAATCTGCTTTTCATTTTACTCAATTATAGAGGAGATGGTTTGTAACAAGTGAAAATTAATTCTAAATATAAAGATGTACAAGTCACTGTTTCACCTGAAACACATTAGAGCTCCTGGACAGTGGGAAGTGAGAGTGCTTGTTGCATCTTGAAGGGAAAGTGATTCATGTACAATATTTGCTGGTTGGGCCAGTATTCAATACCTGCTTGCCTTTTGAGTAGTTTGTGTTTTGAGGGCAACTGTTAACAACATTGATCTGGATTAATAAGGGCAAACTGGAAAAGGACAGCATGTTTTTCTTATAAATTAATCTCAAAAATCAGGAGACCTGGTACTGTCAAACCTTGTTGAATATACTAAACTTCCACTGACAATTACTTTCTTTCTCACACTGATCTAATTTTTGGACAAACTTGCTACTTTTATTTAGATCCCTTGGACTTCTCTAATCACACTCCTATGTGGGATGTTTAAAATCTACATAGACGATATCAAATGTATAACCCTTGTTGATTCTCTTTGTGGCATCCAAAACTTCAGTCATTAATCAGACACAACTTTTCCTTTTACTCTGATTCACTTGTGGTCAGCACCAATAGCCTTCCTGTGCAGATACAGGAGATGCAACTCCTGCTGCTTTGCCCCTTCGCCCTCACCTCATTTCTTCAATTTAATTTGTTTATCTCTAGCCTTTTCTAGTTGCAAATAAAATTTCTATGTTGAGTTATGCTGCTTGACCTGAGTATTTTTGATTTTATTTAAGAATTATGGCATCCATGTTTTTATATTACTGACCAAATCTGAGGTTTTGATTTGAGAGAGAAATGTTAGACTTGAAAATGCCCTGGCCTTCAAATAGTATCATGGGATGCTTTTGTCCACTAGATGTCCCCACTATGTTCTGAACTGCTTGTGGGAAGCTTGTCTTTTCTGTGTACTTTCACAAGATTTTTGTTCCCAGCATTGACCAGGGTAAACGTTTTCTAAAATGCTTGCTGTGTTCCTTGTGTTTTTATTAGCTCAGTGTGCACTTAAAATATCAGTTCACTATGGATTTAAGTAACACTGACTTGTTGCTAGGGAATTACCTTTCTAAAATGAATGCAGGGCAAAATGGTTTACAAACATCATTTCTTTGCTTTTGCATCCTTCATAGTTCCTTTCAGCCCAAGGCAGTTTTTGCATTTCTTTGGAAATTGTCAACCTAATTACACAATCAGAACCTGTAGTTTATAAATATTTCCTTATGACATAGTGACCATTTAGCCAATCCAGTATTTGTTCACCAGCATGGCCCTTAACCTCATGGCCAGGGATATCCCCCTCTACTATTTCTATCCATTCTGTATTTCATTTCAACATGCCATTGAGTCCATCAAATTTATGCTGGCTTTGAGCAATTTAAACAGTTTCATTCCTTTGCTCATTTCCTGTAACCTATTCTCTTTTACATGTCCATCAATTCCATCTCTTTCCCCCCCCCTCAAATTTTCCAACCACCCACCCACACCAGAGTAATTCATAGTAGCAAATTAACTTGGCAACCCACAAGTAATTTGGATATCAGAGGAAACTGGAGCACCATGCAATCACAAGGAAAATATGCAAATATCACACAGACAGCACCTTTGGTCAGGGTTGAATTGGGGTCCTAAAGCTGTGGGACAGCAGTCCAATATTACTAACAGCCATGTGCTTTGACTTGCTGATTTTAATCTGTTACGATCTCTATACACTGACTCTGATGTCATATCATTGTATTGAAATCTGTAATTTTGTAGTTTCTCACATTTCCTAGTTTTTCATTTTGCTTCATTCAAATCTTAAATCAGCTGAATAGCTGATGAATACAAACCAAGTATATAAATAAAGTTTAAATAGACTTTGAAGGCAAGTCCTTTGGACAACCATCTGCTAACTTTTACAGAAATGTAACAGCAACTTTTCCTTTATATACTTAGAAATTATTTTTGTAATACTTTAAAAACATGATTACAAAAGATACCTAAATTTGTCAATTGCCAAATGCAATATTTTAATATCCTTTAACTGAGGGAAAACTTCCAAGAGCAACATTGGGGTTTAAATTTAATTCCAAAAGCAGGGTCTGTGCCTCCTGTTGTACATGTTCAATGTTCTTTTGTAAAATTAGGATTTAATTTGTGCATATAACCATTTTTGTCAAACTGTTTTACTGTTCAAAATGGAAAAATGAAAATATTTTAAACGTTTCTTAGGGTTGGATTGTTACATCTGTGCTTCCAGTTTCTCTGGTAATGAAGTACATCACAAATCTCAACCTCCGAGTCCGTGCTCGTTCACTTAAGAAGCTGAAAGAAAAAGGGGATTAACCAAAATTTGCAAGCTGATCAACCAGAAGCTCAAGGAAAATGTGATTCTTTATCATGTGATGCAGCAGTATTATTGATGCAATACTTATTGGCTTAAGGTACAATTTGGGTGAAACTGCTCCAAGGACCAAATCGGGAAATTTTTCATTTCTTTTTAAGTTTCCTTTTTATGCACAGGATTGTTTGCATTTAGTTTGGTAAAGACCCAACAAGTCTGCTGTTCAGTCAAACTGGTAAGCAGAGTTCTGTCCATGTATTTAAATAACAGCATAAGGTTTGGCTTTGCTGGCATTGGTATGGAAGAGATGATTGTAGCTAGATTGCAGCTCTCCAGGGGGAGGGGAGAGAACTGGCAGCAACAAAACTGCAACATCAATGCTTTTGACCAAATACAATCCTGATCAAATCTCCATCTGTATAGGGCTTATAAAAATATAAAGATGTCCAAAGAAAATACTCTGCTATGTATCTGATTTAATGTTTTTAAAAAAAATTCAATGTAAACATTACCTGTGCAACTTAAGAGTTAGATTGCATAAATAACTATCTGTTTTTGGAATGTAAACAGCATTTATCCAGATACATTTGATGTTAATTCACACTAGTTATGTTCCAAAGTGTACACGTTTTACTAACTCAAAAGCACTTGCATTTTCTATTATTTTAGGGCTAAGTTTTTGTGTACTCCTGGCATATACTGGAAACATAACTTACAATTTTTGTTCTTCCATTTATTTTAATGTGTTAAAACAGGTATCATAATCACAAAACACTGTCAGCATCTAAAATCCTGAAGCAGAATTATTACTCCATTATCATGACTTGTGTTTATAACACATTTTTTATACTTCTGTCATAGACACGAGTGTCCTGTGTCTGTTCACTACAGTGAAACCATTTTTTAAAAAGTCTTAATGTAAAGATAAATACCATTTGATATTTAAAGAACTTCCCGATCATGAACACTCCCAGGTGAGACCTTAAAACATAATTGGATAAGAATATTAAGTGATATGGGATATATTTGTGTTTTGCTAGATTTTGCAACTATCATAGGTCAATGCTGCTTTGACAAAGCCAATGTCAGATATATCAAAACACATTAAAAAGGATTTGAAAAATACTGATTTTACTCAGTTAAAAGCTGATATTCCTGGTAGTAACTTTTCACTAATAACATTTGGCTGTATTTCCAATATTTGCAGAATCAAGTTAACATTATTAGTTGCATAGAAAATTATACAAGGATTTTTCATGCCAGCTGTAAACATTAATGACATATCTACGCAGTGATGAGAGAATAGTTTCACATATTTCAGATTTGTTTTTTCTACTGGGTGCTATTGAATAGTTCTTGGATTTGGTGAATGTAGTTCAAAGAAACCTTTAAATTATGTGCAGCTGCATTTCTTGACTTTGAGTCATTTGGCTGTCCTACAAACATTTGACTTAATCCATTATCACTTAGTTTTCCAAAGGTGATTGGTTGCTTCATGTTTAGGAGAAACTGGCATCCAGTTTTTAATCAATGTCAGCTAGTTTCTACACAGCTTCTGCTCTGATTTGAATTTGAAAACAAATGAACAGGTATTTGTTAGCTTGCTAATTTAAAAAGCTATAGTGGAAGCATTTTTAAATCCAGTTTTTATCCATGTCTTGATTAGTGCAAATATCAAACATTAGTAACTGACATGTGGCAAAGATGTGGGTTGAAGTTGTGGAAACAACTTGTGGATTTCTTACATTTTGTACATATGTAGGTTCACAACTTTGTTTCCTAATATTAAAAATTAGTATCTGATTTCCTGTAAAGGTTCATAAATGATAAAGTACCATTGGAAGGGAGAGGATGTGTGCAGACCTGTTTTCTTCATCCAGTAGAATCGCCAACATTACATTCATGCAGTTATAGTTAAATACAGCACAATGACCTGAATCATTTCAAGATGAACCTACTTCACTCTGGCATTATGACATGTCATTAGAGCCTTAGTTTCCATGTTTTAACGGTGACTCGTTTGCATGTTGTGCTTGTCCCAAATTCTAGAAGAATTTGATCATTGCACTAGCATGATGAAGCTACTGCTTGGCCCCAATCCTCAAAAAATTACTGAAAGCATTTCTGTAATCCCTGTGTCAGCTAAGATGTGAGCATATTAATAATAACAAAGAACTTCATGGAGTCCTTCATACATGTCTGCAAACTGAGCTTGGTTTATACCTAATAGTAATCTAAGAAAATAAAATACTCAAATCTGGTCCAAAATTACATAATGGCACTTTTTCATTGAAAAGTGCCTTTTGACCTAATACATTGCTGGGCACGTGGTTCTAAATTTAAAATATACTGCTACTAATTTCAAGCATGAGTAGCAAAATTGTTGGTTTACATATAACTGATAACCCAATTTTAGAATTGCTCAAAGTAATCCTGAAATGGTACATGAACATGCATTCATCTGTGGGTCATCATGATATTCTTTCTAGTATGTGTAAAATAAATTCTGGTGGCATTGAAAGTTCTGGATGTTTCTAAACATGCAGTACTGATGCAATGGTGCTGAACTGATTAAATAGAAGTTTGTGCTCGATTTGGTTCATATTACAGATTTGGTGAGCTGAATAAGTGAGGGGTTATCTTCGTCCAAGATGTGTAAAATAGGCTGAGAAATTTTGTCAATTCAGTTGTAACTAGTATTGCAGAACTTGACTGTTTTCACCAATGATAACTGTTTCTGGTTACTGTGTGCAACTAACACTATGAACACAATAAAGCAGCTGCTTTGTGAAACACTGATTATTTTTTGTTTCTGTGTATCATGAGTCTGTGAATCAATTAATATGAAATCAAATGAGCATTCCTTAATTTTTACAAATGTTGGGCATAAATTTTCATCCACCCATTGATCCTTTGGGACATGTCCTCTGTTTACAAATCTACTTCTATAATGGAAAGCGTGTTATGGGATAAATGTAGTCCAGGAGACATCTAATTGGATAAACACAAGGTGGCAGCCTTCAATATGTTTCTGCTGTGTATTACTGGTATAATTTTATTCTCTGTTACATCAGCCATGGAGTTGATGGGTGCAGCAATGTCAATGAAGTTCATGTTTGGCTGTGCTGCATTGAAACAAACCTGTTGGTGATCTTTGTTAACACCTGTGCTCCTGACTTTAATTGTAGCATCATGGCATAACTGAAGTTACACTGACTACTACACAACAAAAATACATTGGAGGTGGATGCCATGTTATTAAATTCCAATTTGAACATTTTCCTGAAGCTGGCTGGCTGTCCACAGATGCAAGATATGCTGGTGTTTATTTGTACTTCCAGGACTCTGTGTAATGTCAGTCTATATGCAATGGCTGTTTTTTCTAAACCCTGTTCCTGATGGAGGCTGGTAATACTAAACAGTTAAGAATAGACTTCTACACATGAGCAATGCACTTTCACATCACAGCCATGCATTACTACAAAAACATACAAGAAACTAAACCTGCAAAGGGGTCACCATTTTTAGTCATGTGAGCTTTCCAAATGTAGTCTCATAAATTCCTATGAGCTGCCAGATGAAAGAATTGCTGTCTGCACCTTTTCAATCCTACCATTAAGTTTGAAACCATGACAAAGCCTTGGTTTTCTCATGCCATAGGCAAAATCCATCATCCTTGCTTGTCCTATACCCTGGTCACATTTCAATCCATTGTTTATCAGATCTGATTTAAAAATATTCAAGCTCTACTTCTACTGGATCTTGAGGAACTTTTGCCTCCATCTGTCTTAACTGTTCTAGATTTTCACCTCAGTGAAAACCCCTTCACATCCACTTTGTCAATATTCCTCAGCATCTTGTATCTTTCACTTGGTGAGTATCCTGGCAGTGCTTTTTGATAAGTATCTGAAATGAGATATTTATGTATCTTTTTGTCTGTTTTCTGATTTAGATGTCTTGAGTTCTGGCAGATCTCAATAAGCAGGGGAGTTAAATATAACTGGGAGTATAGAAATGTGGGGTAATGGAGACTATTTTGCCTGAGAAAACAATTGTGTTATTATTTTCTATTAAAGTTTTTACACTGATTGCAAATTTTCACCAAGGAAATGTTTCCTGGGAATGCAGTGCATCTGTAAATAGATGATTGCCTGTAAATATAAGCAAGAGGAGGCCACTCAGCATCTTGTGCTTGCTTTGACGTTCAGTAAGATCATGGTTGATCTTTTGCCTCCATGCCACTTTCCTTGGTCTTCATAATTTGATTCCCCAAATATTCAAAACAAAACCTATAGATATGCCTTGAATCTACTTGGCAACCAACTTGCATTGGCCTTTGGGGTAGAGAATCCCAAAAGTTCACCACCCTCTGGATGAAGAAGTTTCTTCCTATCTTCCCTGAATGACTGACCTTATTAATGAGGTGGGTTGTTTCTGGACTCCAAGCAAGTACCAAACCTGCATTTACCCTGTTGATCCCCATAATTGTGTTTCAATACAATCGTATCTCATTTTTTCTAAACTCTAGAAAACATTGGCTCAGTTGGTTTAATTTCTCCTTGGGAGCACCACCATCCACCCCAAAAAAAAACCCGCAAATCAGTCTGGTGAAGCTTTGCATTCCCATGCATTGTGAGTATATCGTTGTTTGAAGGATTGATGGACTGCACCGAGTCCTGAGGAGGCCATCTGGATAGAGGAGAAAAGGACAACACACTATTAGTTATAGAGCAATACACCACAGATACAGGCCCTTTGGCCCAACAAGTCCATGCTGACCATGGTGCCCACCCAGCTCATCCCAAATTCCTGTGTTCACCCATATTCCTCTCTCCCTGCCCCTGCATGGACCTAGCCGAGTGCTGCTTAAGTAATACTATTATACTTGCCTCAACCACTTCCTCTGGCAGCTTATTCCATATACTCCCTCCATGGGGAGAAAGTTGCCCCTTTTTAAATCCTTCCTCTCTCATCCTAGTTTTGGACTCCCCTACCCTGGGGAAAAGACTCTATCATCCATCTTGTCTATGCCTCTCATGATTTTATAAACTTTTCTAATGTTACCCCTCATTCTCCTACGCTCAAAAGAATAAAGACCTAGCCTGCCCAACCCCTTCCAAAACTCAAGCCCTCTAGTCCTGGAAAATTCCTCAAATCTTTTTTGCATTCTTTCCAGTTTAACCACACTCTTCCTATAACAGGATGACCAAAACTGTACACAGCGCTCCAAGTGCAGCCTCACCAACGACTTACACAACTGCATCAT
>JARFYF010000022.1:19602277-19613839 GCA_030265395.1 Rhina ancylostomus | reverse complement strand
TAGTTCAGCACAACATTGTGGGCTGAAGAACCTTTTCCGGTGCTGTACTGTTCCATGTTCTTTAATTTTTTTTATGGAGCATGAATGTTGACTATACTCCATTTTGTTATTAGTTCCCCACTCCACACAGTATCGTGATAAATAAACTGCAAAATGCTGTGTGTCTGAACACCAACAATTTGAATTAGCAAAATTATGTCCAATATCCATTGGGTACTTTTAATCAAGTCATGCTACCTTTCAGTTAAATTGATGTTAATACTGTATGACATTGAAATCAGTATGATCAGCTCAAAGCAGTTCTATGTCTTGAACAGTTAAATGGAGTAAAACTCCCTTTTATAAACTGTCTATCTTCTGATTTTTGTTTTGAAGCAGGATTCTATTATGCAGTATAACAATGTTCCATGAAACAAGCTTAACATTTTGTGCTGTTCTCATCATTCTGGAAGTGCTTTGTGAATAATTTTAGTTGTCCCAGCATTTTAAAGAAAACATTCCATAGTGTTCCTTTCAGTGTAAAACATGGATGGATTCTAAAAGAATGCATTGGCATTATGTTTTGAGAATGAAGTTCTGCTGGATTGGTTTCAGGCATTACATGTTTTTGAATGTTGTCCCAATCCTGATATTTTTTTAAAACAACTGCAATAAAATTTCAACTGGTAAAAGTGCTGTTGTTTGTTTAATATTTCAATATTACTTGAAGGGACCTTTAATTGATTTTATGGCTGACATTAGGAGCCTTGTAGAATCTCCATTTGGCATCACAGCCAAATGATAGCCTTTCCTCAGAAGACATCCATAATTTTTGCACTCTACAGTAGTTACGCACTTAATTGAGAATTGTGGCTGTTTTCCCCCAATTATTTCTTGCTTCATGTTGTATGCATCCTTTTTTAGAGGTCAGAACAAATATATGGATGATTTATTTAGAAGTATGTGATTGTCATTTTTAACAGTGAATGTTTCATGTGTTGCAGATGGGCCATATCAGGAACCTAGACTCACAGCTTGGTATGGAGATCTCCCCTACACATACTCTCACTCAACTATGAAAGCAAACCCTCATGTATGTTATTTAACCTGTTTTGAACTGAATTATCTATTTGTAATACTCTCTTTGAACATGTCAGAATATTTTTAAAATATGATCACATGATAAGTCATTGTGTTCCATTTAGTGGCATCCTCTACTGTCTATGCTAAAGGATCTCATTGAGGAACTAACTGGATACACCTTTAATTCTCTTCTTTGCAATCTGTACCGAACTTGTAAGGACAGCATTGATTGGCACAGCGATGATGAGCCATCGCTGGGAAGAAACCCAGTTATTGCATCACTTAGCTTTGGGGAAACAAGGAACTTTGAAATGAGGAAAAACCCACCTCCAGTAAGTATACACTTAGAAAAAAATAATTGTAAGTTATTTGTTTCATATATAACAATTTTTTTCTTGTTGGATGCAATAAAATCTCATTTATCTCTTGTAAGAGGAAATTTAAGAGGTTAATGGAACTGATTAAAAATAGTTGGTCTTGCTCATATAATGTAGAAATATTACAGTTTTAAAAATACATAACAAAAGTTGTAATTTAAAAATAGGTAAACTATAACTGGTTGAAGAAAAAGTAGTTGATTGTTAAAATGGAAAACTTTTGATTTATGATTTTGTTCAACATAGTCATAAATAGTTTAATATTCTCCAGCTAAACATCAAGAAGGCCAAAGCTATAATGTTTGCAACCATCATGAACTTCACTGCCTTGTGTTTGTAAGGTCCCAGGCCAGAGTATTTCCAGGAGTAGCTAACAATAGTAATTCCTTAGAATAGCATGCACGAATTTCATGTGCGATGATCTAAATAGAGTGTTTCTCAGGAAGTGATGTCATTTGATGTGTGCCTAATGTGGAAATTGCACTAGATGTATCAAGATGATCTATGGCCAGAAATGCAATTCAAATTTACAGGATAGTCCAGTACCTTAACCATTGTGTCACCATACCGTCAGTCATTCTGTGGATCCATGAACAGTGATTGTTTTGACAATATTAGGATTCAGTGCATCTCCATTCTGTTTTTAAGTGGCAACAAATGTATTTGAACAATGTGAGCCATATAAGAACTTTGATACAGTAAGTTGTTCTCTGAATGTATCTTGTAATCGTCCTGTTTAAAAAAAAAAGTCACACATATTAAATGTATGCCCTCACCAATCACTGCATCAATGCTTTGGCACTGATTTAAGTGTTAAGGCTACATTCTGATGCATTTTGTTTCTATATTTAGAAACTTGACTTCATTCTGCTCACTGACACTTGCTCAAACTGAGCCTGCTGATGGGGAACCTTGGTGGCTGATGGGGAACCTTGGTGGTCTCTCATTGAGCCTCAAATTCACACTCGGCCAAAAGGAATTTAGCCCAATTTCACCTTAATAACATTCATCACTTCCATTTTGAATCACTAACAGTGAGACTTTCATTTACTTTTCTATCATCTTCAGGTTCAGCATCTTCAAATCCCATTCAGCCAGCCCTTCCAACCTCAACACAAACTATGATCAGAACCAAATTGTCCAATGCACCGCTTTCAAAATCCTTTTTGCATTTAATGTCCCTTAATTGCTTTGTTCTGTCCTCTTCCTTTCACCTTCTCTTGTGTTGGCTGACATCTTCCAATTTTTTGACTTTTTCTTATATTGGCTGATCCTTTGCTCAGTTGATAACATGGCGTAAACTCTGAGCACACGTGCACAGGTGCATGCTTTATATTTCACTTTTCATTTTCATTTCACATTTTCCTTTTTATTTCACTTCTGTTCTTTTGATTTCATTCTTTTTTTACTTCCTCCTTTTTTACTTCCTTTTTTCTTCTTGGGAAGAGTGTGGAAGATTGAGCAGCAGAATCTAGTATTAGATATTTGAATTAGAAGTCCTACAAATAAAACAAAAACATTGCCTCTTCAACCTTGAAAGGGGCCAAATGGGAGACAGTGCTTTACAGAGGTATGTGATGCAAAGTGGAATAAAATACATTTATCTGCAATAATTCAAGTTGCATTATGACTTAGATGAAGAAAATTCATTCAGATTTGCTGTCAGTAGAGAAGGAATGGTGTTTACAACTGATTTCAGAAAGGAAAGCTGCCCAATGATCTGGTGAACTCTGGCTTTGACCTTTCCTTCTCTGAGGTAAAATGCCTGCCTGATGGAAATGCATGCAGTTGGAAATTCCTGCTGTCATCTTGCTGGCTGAGCAGCCAGTCTTAAAATCCTAAAATATATTACAGAATGCTTAATAATGAATGTAACATACATCTAAAAATCAAGGCAGAAGCCAAAAAAAAGTATATTTGGAAATATTTATCTTGCCATTTTATAATACAGTGATCCTTTCAGTTCACCTCATTTCCCTTGACTTAATTGAAGAAAGCTCCAAAACATTGGAAGCCAATGGTGGAGGGCTGATTCACCAACTTCTGCATTTCTTCATTGCCATTGCACAGAACCCCAGAATTGCAGTATCAAGATATAATTGGAGTGAACATGAAAATTTTACCATCGTTCCACCCCAATATTTAACAATTATAAGGGAAATTCAATATTTAAATCGCAAAACACTTAATATAGAAAGTGACCTTTAGCTCCTTTGAACTTTCAGATGATCATTGGATTCAGAAGTTGGGATGACTAGAGACATTTTGGTGCTCTTATGAGAAAGGCTGCAAATGATTCTGGAAATAAGTAGGTTGAACCACTTCTTTAAGGTCGATATAGGACACCAGCCATTGGGATTGGTTCACTTAAGGCTTTGTTTGCTCTCATGTCCATGATTTTATTCTTTTAATGTGACTTAAACAGGCACCCAACTAAGAGGTCCAGTAAGTTTCCAAATGACACTGATTCTGTTTTAGTGTATCATTAAAATAGAATATCAAATTTGGCTCTTGTAGTTTTCATTAATTTTCTCATTCTCCTGTTACTATTGTTCTCTCATTTAAACAATTATATAATCCTTTATTAAATTCTAAAGTTAAGGAATATCTTGCAATCTACCTCATTTTGATATTCCACATCATAAGTCTCAAAGGTTTAGCAAAGATGTTTAACTAAGATTACCATTACTGTCACTATACTGCCTGATTAACAGAAACACATCCCCTACTATAGAGCCATATTTTTGGCATTTCTTTTGAAACAGATTTTCGGTAACTAACAATTTAAATTGCACTAAAAGCAGGAGTGTTGCCTGAGCTGCACATCCCATGCATTTATTAATTTTCCTTGTATTGGTCTCAAGATTCATGTTGTTCTTCATCAGAAAGTAAATTGATTCATGTAGTCTATATTTACAACTCATTGTGAAAATGTTAATAGATCAAAGCATTAAACTTCTATGTTCATGACAAAGCTGCTTTTAAAACAATATGTAAGCATATAGTTATATTTAAATGATTGTGGCAATATTGGTACTACTGAAAATTGTGTGGGTGGCTCTGACAATACAGGGAAAATCTTACATGGTGCTGAAGGTTCCCATGGCAACTACTAAAATGTGGGTTTAAAGTGTATGTGCAGACATCTCTGAAAAGCCTTCCCAAATTAAAAAAATAAGAATATGTTCCTTCCTGTGGTTAAATAGATTACACCTAATAATGTGTTAAGAATTTCAGTACAAACAGTGCTTGTTTAGTTTTACAATGCAAAGAGTTAGAGGATGGATGTCAGGAATGCTCAAAATTGATGGGTACTTAAAATCTGTATTTATAACATTATGGTTGTACCTGGGAATGTAATATCCATCATTGTTAATTGAAGGTGTTTATAAATCGCATCATTACATGGTTTGAGTAACTATGAACTGGGTTCAAATAAAAAGTCCACACTGAATTCCTCCATGGGAAGAGAAATGGGAAGCTTGCAGTACTGGCTGTCATACAGGATTTCCTAAGTTGGAGAGGCAACTGCAAACATTTTTTAGACAAATCACTGACAAAAGCACACCCTTGTTATTAACTGACTCCTCTCTCCTGAGTAATCCAAAATTAGTTATGGTCATGAACTAGGTGTGCCTGACATTTAAAGCTTGCTGAATGTTTGACCTCCATTGACTTTTGGTGCACATAATGGTGGCATTTTTCTAGGGGTGCAAAGAGGGGGAATGTTTATATTGCAGATCACTACACAAAATGCAAGGCTATAGTTTTAATAAAACTCATCCTTTTAGTGCAAGATTTAACTGCAGAGATTCACTAGACTCTCAGCTGCTTGTTCAGGAATGAATGTGTTAATAATTACAAAATCCTATTGTTAAATGACTGAGTGCTGGGTATGTAGGTATTTCTTTTCTTACTCTCATGATAGTGAGTTGCTTGTTTTGCATTGTATATATTCCAGATTGGAAATAATATTTTCCCTCCACCATTCTTCTAAAATTCTCCATTTTTTGCTTTGTTGTTTATATTACCCTCCATTCTCAAGTATACTCCATTTTTCTGATGTGGGTGTAAAGGCAATCTGTCATCAGTTTTGGATTTCCTGCTGGAAAGAGCTTACATTGCATAACACTTCATAATGTGTCTCATTGGATTATTATAAGTTTTGACACTAGTTCACCTTCTGAAAGTTGGGGGTCAGATTTACAGTCTTAATCATTTGAGGGCCAATCACAAGAAATATATTAATTTTAACCAGATAATGTATTTTAGTCATGTTTGAAGACATGTGCTATAGTTCTTGGTGCTCCACTCACTTCTCCCTCACTGTTTCACTCACTGGCTCCTTGCTGCTACAGTTAATGCCTTTTCACTGTTCCATTTACCATATCTCCGGTGTAAGTTTCCACTTTGCAGGACCTCTGTCCACCAATGTCATGCTCTAGTATTATACAGTGATGTGTGAATCTTCCAGTACCGTACCCACTGTAATGGTGACAGACCTCTACCCAGCAGTACTGTACCCCACTGTTATCTTTTCCCAGCAGTACAGTACCCCAGTATTATACAATAAATAGACCTGTGCCCAGCAGTACTCTGCCCAACTGTTCTACTAGTTGTAATAGAATAGATTTGAGGGAACCAATGTGGATGTGGTGTATTTGGAATTTTGAAAGGCTTCCAATACGGTCCCAGACTGGGGGATGGTTAACAAGGTTAGAACACACAGAATTGAGGGTGATATTCTGACATGGATTGAGAATTGATATCAGACAGAAATCAAAAAGTGAGAATAAATGGATCTTTCTCAGTTGACAAGCAGTGATGTAGTAGATCATGGATCAGTGCTTTTGTTCCACCTATTCAGTCTTCATTGGTGATTTGTCTGGGCAGACTAAGTGCCATATTTCCCAATTTGCTGCTGGTACTAAACTAAATGGGATTGTGAGTACAGAGGAAGATGTAAAGAGGCTTCAAGGGGATATGGGCAATGTAAATGAGTGGGTGAGAACAAGAAATGTAATGTGGAGAAATCTAAGGTCATCTACTTTAGTACTCTGTAAAGAAAAATCAGTGTATTGTGTAAATATGTTGGGTAATGATGTTCAAAGGCATCTGTGTGTGTTTGTATCAAGTCAATGTGCAGGTATAACAAGCAATCAGAAAGGCAAATTATATGTATTTATTGTGAAAGGATTTGAGTACAAGAGTAAGGAAATCTTAGGCAATTGTGTAGGGACTTGCAGAAATCGCATGTGGAATATTCTGTAGTTTTAGTTTCCTTGCTGAAGAAACGATACACTTGCCTAAGGAAGTCAGTGAAGGTTCACTGGACTGGTTCCAGGGATGGTGGGTTTGCCACATGAGGACTCATTCAGTAGATCAGGACTGTATGCTTTAAAGTTTTAGAGTTTGACAGGTTGGAGGGAAGGACTATTTTCTCGTGTTAAGGGATCACAGTCACAGAATGCTTAACGGAGATGCAAAAAATTCTGCAGATGCTGGAATCTGGAGCAATACACAAAAAGTGCTGGAGGAACTTAGCAGGTCAGGCAGCATCCATGGAGGGAAATAAGGTCAATGTTACAGGCCAAGACGTTTAAGACTTCGAAGATGATAAACTCAGAGCCAAGCATGCTACAAAAATGTTTTTTGTTTGATTAATTAATCCAGTTAATTTTTCTGTATAGAAGTGCTTTGTGAGAAGAGGCAAACTCAAACTGGGCATTATGAGAAATATTAAAATGCAATTTTGTTTTAATAGGATATGCAAATGTGAATTATATGAAAAAAATTAAGTTATTGAAGTTTAGAAATTCATTATCTGTTGTCCATACAGATGTATTAACCTATATATTTTTAGTTATTTAAAATATCAGAGAGTAATTTTATTTAATACAGATGTCTTTCTCCTTCTGAAGTAACCTGTAGCTGTTATTATTTAGTTTTTGAAGGAATCTTTTGTATGAGTAACAAAGTGAGTTCAGAGTTGATGCACCTATTTTAAACATATGGGTGCCAAAGATTGTGTATTTAATGTTGTTTCTTGCAAAAGTGACTCACCAATATTTTAATAGTCAATTGAACTTCTTATGATCTAAACATTTCATTTTCATTGGCAGATCTACTAAATTATGGTAGCCAAAGGCTTAAAAATTAATTATAACACTGTTCATTGTAATGTTTCTAGAATATCTCACATTGAATAGAAAGCCCAAAATATTAAACAATAACCCTTTTACATGAAGGAAATTAGGGTAGACAGGTAACAAATTTCACTGAGTTACATAGCTATGGGCTGGGGAATTCGGGGTCAGATGGTACCAGCAATATTACTCAGTTCTGGATTCTCCAAAAGTTTTTAAAGGTTACTAATGTTACTTACCCTCCATTAATTAAAATGGAGATTAATTTCCTGGACTGATTAATCCAGGAGAAAAATTATAGAGAATGAGGGAAAAAACATATTTTCTTATTCATTTCTCTGTGTACTTCTGAGCATTTCATATTTTTAAAAAAATTTGAAAAGAAGCTAATTGACTGGGATGTGATGAAGTCCCTGGGCAAACCGAACAACCAACCAGAACTGGTGTCCTATCATACTCAAAAGTAACATATCCTCTGTAAATGTCGTGAGTAATTACAATATTCTTAAATTGTTTCACTGTCTTTCTGTTGTTACATCCAGGAAGAGAAAGGAGATTATACCTATGCAGAAAGAATTCGTATCCCATTAAACCATGGGTGTTTGTTGGTAATGGAAGGGCAAACCCAGAAGGATTGGCAGGTGAGAGACACTAAGTCAAACAGCAGATGTTACAGTACAGGATATTTCTTAAATAAATGTGCTTTCTTTATCATGGGTCTGACCATGTTCCAGCTCACAGAAACCAATATTCTGTGGGTTCACTTTCTTCTGAGGAGAAGGGAGGGCAAAGGATTGGTATTGGTGGAGGAGAAGAAAGAAACACTTGCACCCTGCATGATCTCAGGGTGTATAGATCAAATGATCTATAGAGCAAATGAGTATTTTTAATATATGAAAAATGACATCCAGTTTGTGTATAACAGATCTCCCGTACAGAGAGCAAAGCAAAACATGGGTGAGAAGGAGTGAGCTTCCTGATGCACCTTTGGTACATTAATCTTGCTTGTATTTACAACATGCCATGCATCAGCAGAACATTGTCATTATCTATAAAGGGCAATGGCAGATCATGTGCAACATTTAAAGAAAAGAACTGGATGAAGTGAGGGAAGAACTGCTGCTGTTCCTCAGCACGTGACTAGTTTCAGTGCCTGAAAAGTACATAGTCACAGAAAAGTTACCAGCATGGAAAGAGGCTGTTCAGCCCATTGAGGCTGTGCGATTCCACAACAGTCATCAACTATTCCCATTTTTTCCCTTCGAAGTAGTTACCCTGTTTCCTTTTGAATACCACAATTCAATCTGCCTCCACTGCCCTTTCCCTAGCAGTGCATTCCACGTTCTAGCCACTTGCTGCCTAAACAAAGTTCTCCTCATATCACTTTTTATTCTTTTTGTTGTGCAATGCCCAGTGGTCCTTGACCTTCTGCAAGTGGGAACTATTTTACTCTGTTTAGACCCTTATGATTTTGAATAAATCATTCATGACCCCTCACAACCTCTTGTTCCAAGGAGAAATTCAGCCTCCTCCCACCCTGCCTGTTGTCCGGTAGATTTTTGGATTCTACCTCATCTTTGCCACCGGACTATTCTCATATTCCCCCTTTTCCCCTTTTATTTCCATTATTAATTTACCCTCTTATCAGTTGTCAAATGCCTTTATCTCTCCTTTATTTTACTCTCATTTGTTTGATTATCCAGGAAGCTCAGGCTTTACTTGTCCTACCATTCTCACACATGGGAGAACGTACACCTGGACTGTACTGAAGTCATCTCCTCAAAGGCTGATCTTGCTGAAATACAGTTTTGACTCCAATCTTTGATTCCAGTTTACCCAAGGCATATCTGTTCCCATCCCATTGAAATTGATCCTTCTTCAATTAACTATTTTTAGAGCAGAACATATCTTTTTCCACAGTTATTCCAAACCTTATAGGTAACAACAAATATCGGATCATATGTTCCACCCCGTTACCTACTCCACTGAGCTCACTTCACTCCCAGAAGCAACTCCAGTGATGCCGGCTTCCTGGTTGGGTTACACAGTAGCGCACCCAGTCCAGCTGCTGCTTCACAGTCCAGTGACCAACATTCAGTCCTGGTCTTGCCACTGTAAATTGACCTTAATGGTTAGGTGAGTGATAGAATCTGAGGGAGGCTGATGGGAATGTAGAGAGAATAAAATGAAACTAGTATAAATGAGGGCTTGATGGCCAGTGCAGACTTGGTGGGTCAACAGTTTGCTTCCATGCTGTATGAGTCAATATCTATGACTCCTATTGGTCAAGAAGGTTCTCCCAAGCATTCCAAAAATTCTTTGCCCCTTATATTAGGATAGTTGAGGTCCCTTAATCATAAGTACTGTCTTTTGCACATGTCAAAAATTTCCTGGAAAATTTGATCCTCTGTATCCTTACAACTGGTTGACACCCTATTGAATACTCCCATAGGGGAACATCAACTTCTGTTGTTCTTAACTCTAGCCAAACACAGTTGACCCTGAACTGCTGCAGAACACCCTCTTTCTCAATATTCTGCAATATTTTCCACAATCGACGCTGCACCCACCAGTCCTTTCTCTGCACCCTCCACCCCATTCCTTTGTTTCCCTCTCTATCTTTTCTAAACACCTCTGTGTGCAGGAATATTTAGTACCCAACCTGCTCTTTTTTTTAGCCAGGACCCAACAACACCATAATCCTACATGATTAATTGCACCTGCAGCTCTCCAATTTCGATAACACTCTTCGCAGGTCTACCATACTTTGATAAAACAATTGCTGTTCTTTCTTGAACTCTCTCCTGGTCTTCTCCTATGAAAAATGGTACTACTTCTTGTTCTAATGCTGTCCATCTCTCTCAGTGCATCTTTTGTTCCCCTTCTCAATGCTATTTCTAGGTATCTGCCCCTCTTCCCCACCCTCCACCAAATCAATTTACCCACCCTGATATTTGGAATAGGTCTTCCAATCCCTTTTACCTACTCTGCTAATCATTAAGATTACAACTAATCTTTTACCAAAGAACCACTAACCTCTCAACCTTTGATTCCCTCAAGATCTAAGAGTCCAAAGGCAGGTATTCATGTGGAATTGGAACTTATCCAGCCTTCATAAGTCCCACCTCCCCAGAACTATTCTTAATGTAGCAGTAATCTAAAGCCATTTCCCCAACCATGCAGTTCATCAGCACCACCATATGTCTACTATGTCTATTCTTGCTGGCACATAGCACCGAGCAATAAAGAGATCGCTATCTTTGAGGACCCACTTAGACTCCAGTAACGCTTTAAAATCTACCTGCAGGATTTCATCCCTTTCTCTGCTTTGTTGGTATTGATTTAAACCACAACATTTAGCTGTTCATTCTCCCTCCTGCTTTAGAATGTTTTGCAGCCACTATTGATGGCTTTGGTTCAGGCACGTGGTACCGGTCAGCAATTTCATCTCTGACCACATGAATACCTGCCTTTAGACTTCTGGATGTTGAGGAAATCAAGGGTTGAGACGTTAGTGGTTCTTTGGTAAAAGATTAGCTGTAATCGTAATGAATAGCAGAGTAGGCAGAAGGGATTGAAAGACCTTTAACTGCTTCCATTTCTTATGTAATTACATCTGCTTCCCTAACCACAGCTATATAGAAGACCCTATAACTCTCACTGCCTTGATCTTTCTCCTCCCCTGCTCTGCAGCAGAACAATTCTTCAGGGATCTCCTGATCTAATGGCCTGTACTTTTATGTCTTCTGGCAGGCACCATGCTGTGCCATGCATACTTTTGAGCTATGGGGTGACCAACCTGAAGTGTGCCATCCAACACTGGTGAATCATTATTCATTGTAACCTTACTCACACCTGGAAACACTCTGTTTTCCAGCAACTAAAGAATTATATTTGGTTTGACTTGATGTAAATTAATTACCTGGTATATGGCATTAAGCCTTTCTAAAACATATTTTTGATTATTAGAGCAGTAA
>JARFYF010000022.1:19523078-19533189 GCA_030265395.1 Rhina ancylostomus | reverse complement strand
AAGACTGGAGGGTAGCTAATGTTGTCTCCTTATTCAAAAAAGGTAGTAGGGATAAATCTGGAAACTACAGGCCAGCACACCTTACAACAGTGGTAGATAAGTTATTGGAGAAGATTGTGAGGGACAGGATTTACATTCATTTGGAAAGGCAGTGACTGATTGGGAGGAAGCAGCATGGTTTTGTGCAGGGGAGATCATGTCTCACAAATTTGAGTTTGTTGAGGAGGTGACTAAGAAAATTGATGAAGGCAGCATGGTAGACATGGTTGATATGAACTTCAGTAAGGCTTTTGACAAAGTCCAGCATGATACACTGGTCCAGAAGGTTAAGGCACAAGAGATCTGAGGCATAGTGGCAAACTAGATCCAAAATTGGCTTTGTGATAGGAGGCAGTGGTGGGTGGCTGTTTCTCTGAGTTGGAGTTAGTGACAAGTGGTGTACTGCAGGGATTGGTTCTGAGATGTTTGCTATTTGTCATGTATATAAATGACTTGGTTAAGAATATAGGTAGTCTGATTAGTAAGCTTGCAGATGACATGAAAATTAGTGGAGTTGCAGAGGGCTCTACAACTGTAGAGAGAAATTGTTCAATCGGTCTTAGAGTCATGGATCATAGATTATGGAAACAAGTCCCTTGGCTCACCTCGTCCATGCTGATCATCAAATATCTATCTGCTCTTTTCAGCTTTTGGTCTGTGGCCTTCTTTGTCTCGATATTCAAGTGCTAATCTAGACACTTTTTAAGTGTTGTGAGAATCTCTTCTCCTCCACAGGCAGTGTGTCCCAGGTTTCAACCACCCTTTGGGTGGCAAAATTCTTCCTCTACATATCCTACCCCTTTCTTAAACTTGTTCCCCCAGTCATAGACATCTAAGGGGAAAGGTTCCTCAGAATCTACTCTATCCATGCCCATCATAATTTTGCGTCCCTCAATGTGGTCACCCCTCATCCTTCTCACTCCAAACCCAGCCCGTCCAGTCTCTCCTCATATCTGAAACGCTCCATCCCAGGCAACCTTCTGGTGAATCCCCTCTTCACCCTTGCTAGTGCAATCACCTCCTTTTTGTGGTGTGGTGACCAGAATTGTACACAGTACTTCAGCTGTGGCATGATTAATGTCTTATAAAGTTGTACAGTGACTTCCCTGCTCTTATACTCTGTTCCCAGATTAATGAAGGCAAGTATCCCGTATCGGAACTTCACCACCTGTGCTATCTGCATATGCTGCCATCTTCAGGATCCTTGGATTGTGCACCAAGGTCCGTCTGTTCCTCAATACTGCTTTGGGCCTTTATATTCACTGAGTTTGTCCTAACCTTATTAGTCCTTCCAAAATTCATCACCTCACATTTATCGTGAATAAATTCCGTCTGCCATTGCTCTGCCCATCTTACCAACTGAACAATTTCCTCCTGTAGCCAAAGACTATCCTCTTCATTATCAACATAGAACAGTACAGTGCAGGAACATGCCCCTCAGCCCATGATGTTGTGCCAAGTTAGTTAAATTAGTAATCAAATGCCCAACTAAATCAATCTCTTCTGCCTACTCAGTGTCTATATCCCTCCATTTCCTGCGCATTCACGTGCCTATCTAAGAGCCTTTTGAACATCCCCATCGTATGAGCCATCACCAGCCCGGCAGCGCATTTCAGGCACCCACTACACTCTGTGTTTAAAAAAAAGATATCCCACACATCTCCTCTGAACTTACCCCCTCTCACCTGAAATGCATGCCCTCTGGTATTAGACATTTTGACCCTGGGAGAAAGATACTGGCTGTCTACTCTCTCTATGCCTCTCATAATCTTGTAAACCTATATGTCTTAACAACACTACCAATTTTTCTATCATCTTCTTCATACAGATAGCTGTCAAGATCTACCTGGTGTTGGAAATGGCTTCCATAAGTAATTTGAAAGGGTAATTTGTGGAGGAGGAATTTTCAGAGTTACAGATTTTAAGCAAAGGAAATGTTAAGCTAAAGGATGTTAAGCTAAGGGATGTTAAGCTAAAAATGACTCCACTTTCATAGAACCAGTACGGCACAAAGGGCAAAGGCCTCCGCAGATACTCATCCTGACCATCCTGATAGCATCTCCCAAATTCATAACTACTACCAATGGACAAGGGCAGCATGTGCATGGAAACACCTCCACCTGCAGGTTCCCCACTGAGTCACTGGGAAAAATATCACAGTTCCTTCATCATCGCTGGGTGTAAAGCCTGGAACTCCAAAGCTAATCATATTGTGGGAGTACCTTCTCCGGACAGACGACAACTATTGGGGATAGTCTGCAGGCTGCTGGGGTGGGGTAAGAGATATCCATGTCCTCATTTTTAAAAAAATGAGCTCCTTGCATGTTCCAATTTTCTATGATTTACCCAGTTTCATTAATTTTCCTATTGGATTTGGCTACAATGTTTTAAATGAAATTATAGCATTTTTCATGAAATTCTTTTATTAGTTGCTTTAAAACACTGGCTGAGTTTGAGGGGTTTATAGAGGGGAAGAAGTGGACACTTTTTCCTGAAACATGTCATGTAGCCAAAACTTAACAATAGTTATTTTGTCAGTGGGTCAGGAATTTACAAGATTTCTCTCACTGTGAGTATGATGTTCTATTCATTCAATTCAAGATAAGTGCAGAGTTTAACCTTCATTTTCTAAACATTGGGAAAATACAAATACTTTCACTCTGCAAAGCACAATCAACATGAAAACATCGCATGTGTTTTTAGCCATTCAAAGGCATATCCTGAAATTTCCTCAAATAAAGGCTCATAAGAACAAGTCACCATAAAAAATCGAATAAAAACAGATATTGCTGGAAAAGGTCAGCAGTCCATGCAGCAACTATGGAGAGAGACACGGTCCATATTTATGTCTGTGACCATTCATCAGACCTTTGCACACGTGAAAAGTTGACTGTTTCTCTTTCCACAGATGCTGCCTGGCTTGCTGAGTTTTATCAGAATTTTCTGATTTTTATTTTAGATTTCCAGCACTTGCTTTTTAAAATGATTTTCACTTGACTATGGGTTCTGTTGAGCCTCAAATTTTAGGCCTATATTTACAGTTCATTCATAATATGTACAAGTGCAGGAAATCTGTGCTCTACAGTCTTTTGCTTGACAGCAGAAAGCTTCAGAGGAATTTACAATGGAGTGCAAAAACAAGCCTTAACATGAAAAAAACGCACAATTTCCTCAGACTTCTAAAGCAAAAAAAAATCAGCATTGCATTAACCATTTGCCACTTTGTTGATAGCAAATAGTTAGGACATTATGGGCCATTAGAGCAAACTTTGTATTCAGAAAACTGCAACAAAAGACAACTGCAACAGTTGGGGTTGTGTCAATCAGCAAATGGTGAGGAATGGCAAACATAACTCATGAAATTCAATAACGTAAAGCAAAAATGGACAGTTGTCAATGGATTAGAATTTATTTCATCAATCAGATCATACAAACATTGTTTCTTCAGAGATCCTTTTCCTACACCTTAACTTCTCTACTAAGGTGCACAATTTTTACTGAGATTATAGTTATTAATTATACAAAATAATGTACAACTAGCATCCTGATGGGATGTTCATTTTATTTGATCTTCAAAATGGGGAAGAGCAACAGGAGACAGGCTGTCCCAAGAGAGAACCACGCCAATCTTGTAGGCTTCATATCCCAGATTCTCAGCAGAAGAGGAGGAAGTAGCACAAAGTCTGACTATCATCTTGTAATCCTATTTAGCTACAGGCAAGATACCGCACAGTTGGAAGATTGCTAAAACAGTCCCACTGTTTAAAAAGGGAGAAGCGATAGGCCAAGAAAGCTTAATATTAGTGGTGGGCAAAATTACCAGAAAGAGTTCTGCTGAAGTGCATAAATTAGCATTTAGTGAGGATAATGAGCAAGAATTTCTTAAGTGAAGGCAGTGATTTATTGATTAAGGACAGTGCATTTGCTGAAGTATATGTGAAAGTGAGGAAGGTATTTGGATGTCCCACATGGCAGGCTAGTCAGGAAAGTAAAAGCCATGAATCCAGGAGAAGCTGAAAAGTTAATTAAATGTTGACTTGGTGGAAGAAAATAAATGATAATAGTCAATGAGAGTTTTGGTGACTAGAGGACCTAATGGGATCAGTATTAGCTCCCTGACTTCTTGCAAAATAAATCAATGATTTGTACTTAACTATAGGTAGCATGGTTGATGATGTTACCAAAAGTGGTTGTCTGGTTGATGGTGTTAGTTCATGGCTCAAGGGAAATATTGATGGTGTGCATCAAAGTGGCAAATGGAAATCAATCTGGCAAAGTGAGAGATAAGTATTTGGGGAAGAGCAAACAAGACACAGGAACACACAATTAATGACAGGATAGTACGAGGTGCAGAGGAACAGGGGTCCTTGGACTGCAAGGTTACAGATTCCTGAAGTTAGTGGAATACGTAGATAAGGTGGTTAGAAAACATATAAGATATATCTGTTTTGATTTAGGCACAGGATACAGGAGCAAACGATCATGCAAGCTTTATATAAAACACTAATTATGCGATACATTTCTGGTCAGCACACTATGAAAACAATATGCTTATGCCCCAGGGGATACAGAGGAGATTTTCAAGAATATTGCCAAAGCTGGAGTATTATAGTTATTAGGAGACACTGACTACACTAGGGCTATTTTCTTTGGAACGAATGGGACTGAGAGGAGATTGAAAATAGGTAAAATTATAGAAGTGTAAGATTACGAGAGGCCTTGATAGGAAAACAATAAGACTTAATTCCCTAGCAGAGGGCTTGGTAACTAGGGCCATGGAAAAGTTAATTGGTAGGATTGGAGGCAAACTGAGCATTTTTTTCTGTCCATGAAGCACTGGGGATTTAGAATTTTCTGTCTGAAAGGGTGCTGGAGGTGGCAACAGTCACTGTTTAGTCTATAGTTCGAGAGCTGAACAGTGAAGATAATCTTAATAGTTTAATTTTTAGCTTGAAGGTACAAAATAACCTCCTTTCAGGTATAAATTTCCCATTGCTTAGGCAGACCTTCCGAGACCTGTCCCAGGCTTGGCACCCATCAGGAAACATTGGCGGGGCTCTCTTCATTCCATTAGCTTGATGGACAGCTGCTGCAGGGAGATACCTGTGTGCATCCCCATCCTCCAGCCCCAACATACACAGCAACATAACATATGCCATGAGACCATACTATAATTATACATCAGACTTTATTGTGCAGCTTCAACTTATTTTTGTTACTCTTGTTGCAGATGCACTCTATTTTCATACATCTTATACTTCCAAGAAATCTCACACCCTACTTGGGTGTTACCCCTAATAACCAATAACCTCTTCCTCCAACCTTGACTCCTATCACCCTCCCCTCCTCCTCTCAAAACTTCTACAATGGTTCCAGTGCCCATGCCGTAATATTGGCTATGGACAATATTTGTTGCATTAAGACTGTTACTTTGTTAAGGATTATGCCATATGATTATTCCCTGGATTGCAACAATATTTATAGAATTTTCCAGAGAGGCAGTCTATGAGGAGTCCTTGGACAAGGAGGATACGTCTTACTTTGAGCTCCTCACCACTCGCGTATCCGATCGTATCCACTGCTGATGGACTTCAGCTGATTGTCGGCAAACCCATATCGCAAACAGGGAATTGTTCCAGGGTATCACAAGAAGCCCAGTGCTGTTTTTACTCAACCAGTATAACTCATTCAATTTTACACAGGTGGCCAAGGGTGCAATTTTCAGATTCCTCAAAGTTGTCAAGGTCATTATGTGCCCCTGTTGACATGAACTGCATTGTGTCCACTTCATAATGTGACAACAGGCAGAGATCCCTGTGTACATTGCATTAATGCAGCAGTGTTTCAGGCCGGCCTCAGCAGCAGAAGCAACTACTAGAAGGGCTGCCTTGTGACAAGAGATGGTTACCGCTTTCATGGTTCATTATTCCTCCTGGTAAGATCATCAAAGCTGTAGAGGAAAATTGCAATGATCCACACATTAAAATAAGGAGAAAAGTTAAGCCTACTGCCGGAATTTTCAAGGGAAGGTTTTGATTTCACTGTAGGGCACATAGTCCCTTAAAGTACAAGCTAACAATGTTTAATGAAGTCTGGTAGCATTTTGTATGTTTGAGGGAAAGAAATGATTATGGATGTTCCACAGAATGTTAGAGAGTTTAATGCTAACACTGCTGATATGGTAGACCTGACCCAGGAAGGTATGAACAGTGAAAGTGGTTGAAAGGTATCTGAGACACATGTAGTACACTTTTAGAGATAGATAAATCAAGATTGTTATTCATGAATCCAATGCATCAAAACTCAACCTTTAGTCAATTGCTGGAACCTTGCAGTGAGCTATGATGGCCTGATTCTGAGCTTAAACATCAGCACATTGCCAATCCCCCATTAGAGAACCAAACGCCAAGCAGTCCTTGTACTCTACCTGCAACTCAAAAGTAATTTGTTTTCCTGGTGTGGTTCAGTTGTCATATGCACTCCTTGTGATTGAGCAAGTTTGTCTCTATCCTGTTCTAACCTGAGAGTTCAGATGAAGGTGGCTGCTGCAAAAGGCATTGAATCTCTTAGGATGAAGTGACCCTTTCCCAGGTTTTCCCCACACCCTGAGCCCTGGGTTGCATGCGGCACAGGCAAACTTGTTCTGATTGGCTATCATCCTGATTCTGTGGTGGCAAAAAGCTTCTTCAGAGAACTGACGGAAGGAGTAAATACCAGAGCAAGGCGTTCCATGAACTGTGATACCTTTTCTCTTTTCCTGATTATTTATTTCCATGTGCAGCTGTCATTTCTTTCATGTTGTTATTACTTTGTATAGGAAAATTAGTTGTATAAGGCTTGGCCCCTATGAGACAAATGTGTTTCATTAAGAGTTACACTGTATTATAATCTCCTGCCTCTCTGAAACATTATCTTGAGCTCTATATGTCATAACTAAATAAATAAAAATAAAATCCTAAATTGATGCAACAGTAGTATATGTTAACAGATTTATCTCCTGAATCTGCTGGGTACATCATTTGACTCTAGTAATATTCAAATGTTCCCAGGAGAAAACATATCTTGTACAATAAGTCTACTGTATACCAGTAAAACTCTGATAATCTGCTATCTGATCATTTGGAGATCCTGATGGTTTAGTATCTAGCTCACCAGGTAATGTCTGCTGATCTCCCTTCTAACTTGCTGGGCCCTTGGTTCCTGTGTTCCCTTCCCACTCACCAGGGCCCTGATTCCCACACTCTCCTCTGACTGACTGGGGCCCCAGTTTCTGTGCTGTGTTCTGACTAGCTGGGGCATTGATTCCCACATCCCCATTCAACTCAATGAGACCTGTTGCCACATTGTCTTTAAACTTACTGGCTTGATTGTGAAATTTATTATAATACTGTTTAACATATAAAAAAATAAATGTTGGGATATTAATATCTCAATATCAATTGAATAACATCCAACAGTCCAGAAAATCTGCTAGTCTGGCACCATCCCAAGCATGCTGGATTATTAGAGGTTTATTGCATAGCAGCATCAAGGTTCAAGTGTGAGTATTGACTGAATGATCTGAATTAAACTCCTCTCTTGAACTGGGTAACTGCCAGTTCCTTTGCTTGGCCACAAGATGGGGTACTTCCCTTTAAAGTGATCATTTAATAGGGAGAGGATGAAGAAAACTATTGTGTTGGTCAAGAGTGATAGGCATAGCGCAAACTACAGTAATGCAGCTTCATAGAATAGCAGACATTAAAGGATTAAAGCAGAGTGAAATCCATAACTGATTGTAGAATTCTGAGGTACGGGACTAATTTGAGGCCATGATCAACCCACAAATATGATTTCTGCTACCCATGGTCATTAGATTGCAACAAAATTTATATTCTGAATAATTTTTATCATCTGTGATTTAAAATATGGAAATATGTTTTTGTTCTGGAATTTATTTTTCTGATAGTGAGCAATGCAATGATTGAAAGCTTGGGTAGGTTAATTTGGGGTTTAAAATGGGTGGTGTGGACTCATTGGGCCGGAAGGGCCTGTTACCATGCTGTAAATAAAAAAAAATTCTACTTTGACTCAAATTACTATCATGTTGCGTTCGCAGATTAGTGACAGCAAGGACCAGGTGAGGTTTAGAACACATCACTTTGTTCCTACAATACACTCGTTTATTCCAACTAATATAAAATGCTGGAATTGGTGCTATTTATGATTCCTAGAGAACTGGAAATCAGTACATTTGGCTTAATGCAATATATTCTGATTCTAATTCAACATTACAATTATTTGATTCAACAGGATTTATGAAAACCAGGCGTAAAACTGATTAATTGGGTCACTCTACAGGATGCTGAAGTCATTTGTTCCATAACAAACTTCACATAAAACTAACCCAGCATGTGTTCTACTTAGCCCTGCACTAAAGAATACAGTAATAAACAAAATGCACATGTTTATGTCATAAGGCAGTCTTGAGATTAAACCATGTGAGTAGTCCCTGAATTTTGAAAAATTGCGGTATTTATTTGGGCTGGATTGTCAACCTGGCTTAAAGTGTCCAAGTTGTTGTGAACTGTTTTTTCCCCAAATTAATGAATTCTGCATTGGGCTTGGAGATGCAGTCCTTACTTAATTGTAAGACTTATACAAGATGGGTTTGAGTTTGTAATTTCGTGTAGCAACTTTGTCAACCTAATCCAGGTGGAATCAGGCAAACAATTGGAAAAGAATGTGGAATTTTAAACCTAAGTTATACCCAAAATGACTGGATGTCATATTTTCTCAGAGACACTGCTTCAGTATTCAATGTGCCCAGGTCATCAAACTGATCACATGCTCAGGATGAAACTTGTGAGATTCCACAGGTTGTGTTGATTTGGGAAGGCCCTCCAGATTTCACTCATTTTCTTAAGTACAGGGGCAGGTTTTAAAACCGTTCTTACGTCAGGGAAAATATAACTTACAAAAAATCAGTTAGTTTACACCACTAAACTATTAGATAGTTTTGGTATTTTTAGAAGTCTTTTTCAGAGCTTTTGAAGCTCATAGGAGAAGCGCAAGACATCTTTACACTTACTTGATAATTCCAAATTTAGTTGTGCTAATAAAGCTGCGTTCTTAAATAATAAAAGAATGCTTTTTAGTGGAAAGAAAAATTGACATACTATCGTATTGAAAAGTTTTCAATTTATTTTTATGCAACCATAAAGAAAGAAGTATTATTGAATCAGTGCAGTCTTGGGAGTTTGCAGTCAGAATAACACCTCTACCCCAAAAATTCTTTTATGCATCAACATTAATGTTACACAACTAGCCTCAGGACAACTCACAGTTGGTTCTAGGGCGTCATCGTAATATGTTGTGGTTGCTGCTGGTTTCCTGTGGCAACTTGCCCATTTTATGGGAATGAATTTCAGAATGCCTATCTTGCTGGCAGCACTCCATTGGTGAGTGAGTGGTCAAGGGGCCGGGTAGTGATAATGGGTACCGTTGGGTGTAGAGGTGGAAAGTGTTGCTTCTAGCACCACAAAGCAAAGAAAATCATTTCTTGTCAGGCAGCATGCACATGAGCAATCTTCCCTTACAGCCTTCACTCTCACTGCTCCCTCTCCTTCAATATCACCACTTCCCACTGTTAGAAACTGTCATGATCCCTACCCTCTGGCAAATCACCTTTGCAAACCATTATTGGTATTAGTTTATTATTGTCACTTGTACTGAGGTACAGTGAAAAGCTTGTCTTACAAACCGATCGTACAGGCCAGTTCATTACACAGTGCAGTTACATTGAGTTAGTACAGAGTGCATTGATGTAGTACAGGTAAAAACAATACAGAGTAAAGTGTCACAGCTACAGAGGAAGTGCAGTGCAATAAGGTGCAAGGTCACAACAGGGTAGATCATGAGGTCATAGTCCATCTCACTGTATAAGGGAACAGTTCAATAGTCTTATCACAGTGGGGTAGAAACTGTTCTTAAGTCTGGTGGTACATGACCTCAGGCTCTTGTATCTTCTACCCACTGGAAGAGGAGAGAAGAGAGAATGTCCTGGGTGGGTGGGGTCTTTGATTATGCTGGC
>JARFYF010000022.1:19474609-19487068 GCA_030265395.1 Rhina ancylostomus | reverse complement strand
ACCACTCTCTGTGTGTAAGAAAAAACAACAACTTGCCACTGACATCCCCCTTGTATCTTCCTCCAATCACCTCAAAAACCATTTGGCCCTCAAGGAATGCCTGAAGTTGCACTTTCTTTTGCAGCCATATGGCTTCCAATGCTATGCTGGAGTCAGTGCTGCAGCCATTCCATGAGGTGCTGTCAAAAGGCCTTTAGTACTATATCCAAATGAGTATAAACATTTGAATAGTTGAAAAATATTTAGAAAAACTAGAATAATGAAAAAAAATTCCTTTAAACTCATAAATTGATATTAATTTGAAAACAAAGTAGACCACTTGCCTTCACTTATCTTTTTTAAGGAAAGCTCAATGAATACTGCCAGGTGTGCCAGCAATTCCTGGCAAAAAGCTGAGAGCTAAATATGAAATGTGAGTGATGCTTCTGCTCAGTAATGTTATCGAATGCCCCTGGGACAAGCACAAGGTGGATAGCTGGCGATTCTCTGCAGAACTGCTGGCTAAATGTCAGAGTGATCCAGCCCAATATTGCATCACTCTGAAGCAGCGATATTGATCATTGATTGTTCTTTGGTACTGTTGCTCAGTTGGACCTGGCTTTTTTGAGCTGTTATATTTCCGAACTGTCAGTTTTTTTATGAAGTCATTCAATTTCTTTTTCCCTCCAGCTTTACATGTTGGTAAGCCTATGCACGTACACCACAATGGCTTATGGAACATTTAATTAGTTGGTAATATTCATTGGAGAATGATTGAAGTGTATTTTTAGATTTACTAAATGTGTACAATTAAGGCTAAAAAGATGAAGAATTCCAATATATACCATGTAACTGATAACTCTAACATTTAACTAAAGAACTGTCTGATGCCTTCAACTGATTAGCCATTCCCAAAAAGAGACAGTCAAATGTGTCAATAAATAATCATTTAAAGCTTCCCACTAGAATTTTTAATGTTGAAACATCTGAAGTCTGGCTGTTTGATATGCTTGTTAAATTTACAACATATATTGCACAGCTTTAAACCTTTATTTTAAATTCTATAACTCTCAAGATGTAGTTTTCCTCTGTAATTGTTACCTACCCAATTTGCAGTTAATCCCCTCATGCTTTACAATAGCCATCAGAAATCCAAAGAAAGTCACTCGTTCCACTTTGTGGAGGATCTGCTTAAGATATGAAGTTGGTGGGTAGCTGTAAAAGTAAATACATGATTGTTCATAATTTTTTCACTTGCATTTAATAAAAATGAATTGGAGTACGACATAAGTTAAGAAGGCTATGTAATGCAAGAGGGGTTTTGGTGTAAGATGTCATAAATATGTAGAAATGGTACATTACAGCACAAAGATTGTAAGTAATGCTAAAGGTTGCGAACCACAAGTTAGTGACTATATTTAGTAATGTTTTGGATCACCACATACAAATTGTAAAAAATGTCTCCTATTTTTAGAATTTAAATTCTTTGAACTCTTTAGAAATATTTCACTGCCAGAAGTCTATTAATTCATCCTACCCATACAGCATATGTTATGAAAGGGACTTAGAAACTATGAAAGGAACAAGGAGATTCAGTGAAGAAAGCTATGGCTCACTGAAAAAGGGTTTGGCAAACAAAGGTATTCAGTTGCTTTATCTAAACATTGTCCTTTGAAAGGATGTAGGTCTATGTCATGGGAAACTTGGGGAATTAGACTAAACATTTTCTCTAGGATCGCTATCATTGTTGGAACAACAGCTGTCCTTTTTTTAAGTCTCTTGCTCTGTGTTTATGCACATACATGTGGAGGATCCAGATCCTATCTAGACTCTGAAAATAAAACTCATAGATGCTGAAAATCTGAAATTGAAACAGAAAATGCAAAAAAAAACCTTCAGCAGTTCCGGCAACATCTGAGGAAAGGGAAACAATGTTTCAAGTCAAAGTTGGAGGGTTTGTTTTCATAAAAGACCCAGCTGCTGCTGGGTTCTCAATAAAATCCACACACATGGTGTACCGCCCAACATAAGAGAATTTCTATCCTACCAACTTGTAGATCTAAAGAGGAACTTGTACAATGAGTGAAATTGTGGTTAGGACGTTAAACAATTTCAAGAAGATGATGGACTGGAAAAATAAATGAAAACATGAGGATTTCCAATGGAAAAAGTTGTGAATATGGGGTTATTGTGGTGTGAAATTGAGATTGGTCCCTAGTTGCAATTTTTTCCTTATTATTTACCT
This sequence comes from Rhina ancylostomus, assembly GCA_030265395.1. Classification (NCBI taxonomy): domain Eukaryota; kingdom Metazoa; phylum Chordata; class Chondrichthyes; order Rhinopristiformes; family Rhinidae; genus Rhina; species Rhina ancylostomus. The sequence continues at coordinate 19,484,844 of JARFYF010000022.1, read as the reverse complement.
CTGCTTCACAGTCCTGCACATGAATTGTGAAGGAAGTCGTATCACCGGTAATCCAGCAGAGAATCGCAAGAAATTACAACTCAAACCATTCAGCCTATCCTTTCCACTGCTAGGGCCACAAATTATGACAAAGTATAAATCAGTTTGAGAATATTGGGGTGCTCTGAACCATTTATGGAACAGGATCTAAGTAAAGTAAAGTAAAAACAAGTTAAATCAGAAATGTCCTTTTAAGGGCTGACCGCAGGTTTGGCAAGAAACTCGAGGAAGATGTGTCCAGGGCAATATTTATGTAATTCAATTGAAATAATTCTTTAATGTGCAATACAATGGGTAAGAAAATGGAAATTGGCCAGAAAAAAATTTGAATATTAAAAAAAGATGTAATCAGAAAAATGATATAGCTTGTGACAAAAGAAGGAAAAATGACTAACAGCGAGATAATCATGATACAAATAATAGATATATGCAACAGCCACAAAAATTATTACTACAAATGATAATACTTACTTGTGCTTATACCTTTCACAGAGTGTTTCCAAACAGTCATAAAACTGAGATGCGTCAACACCCTCTTGAGTTGGTGTATCACTAGTTGGTGACTGGGATTGTTCAATTGAAGAAGTTGGTACAATCACAGTGTTTGGATTCTTTCCCATATGAAGATCTTGGTAAATTATAGCAATGCTTTCAAGAAATTCTGAGGGGGAAAATAGTAAAATTCTGTGCTATGTATGTGTGTGTATATATATATTTTAAAAAAAAACTTCAAGCAGAATAATCTTGATCATAAGAATACTATGGTAGTGTATTATAGAATTACATATACAAAGAAAGCTCATAGTTTACTGTTTTCAGAGGTAATAGAAGACATAAAGCAGTATAAAAATACATTCTGCAAAGTATCAGACGAGAACATTTATGATATATTAATACAAAATGGCCCAAAAGTTGCATTTTAAAACTACATTACAACTAAACAGTAAGGCAACCTTCCAATTAACTAATCAAGTCCCAAGTTATAAAGAAAACAAGCATTCCCACACATTTTAAACTTTTCATCCTTGTTTTGAAATCCCTCCAGGGCCTTGCACCTCCCCTACCTCTGTATTCTGCTCCAACTTTACATGAGAGATTAGTGCATTTCTTCAATGCTGGCCTTCCAACCATATGAGCACAAAAAAATAGAAACCAAAATGTGTCATTCAAAGCCTGCTCCATTATTCAGTGAGATTGTGACCTATCTTTTACCTCTGCATCACTTTCCTGCATTAACCCAATACCCCTCGGTTCCCTGAATATATCAAAAGTCTATCAATCTGTCTTGAATAGATTTAGCATCTGAGTCTCCATGGTGCTCTTGGGACTGTGAATTTCAACACTCTGCATGAAGTAATTTTTTTTTCTCCTCCTAGTACTGAATAATTACCCCCTTATTTTGAGACTGTGACCCCTGATTCTAGACACACCAGCCAATGGAAATGTCATCTCTGCATCCAATTTTTCAGACCCTGGAAGAGTTTCAGTGACATCACCTCTCATTTTTCTGCATCCTACAGAATATAGGCCCAGTCTGTTTAATCTCTCTTTGTATGGAAACATCCTGTATACTGCAAGTATATCCTTCTTCAAGTAAGGAGACCAGGCTTGTACACCACATTCCAGTTGGAGTTTCACTAAGGCACTACATAAATTTCACTAAAACATACTTCCTCTTGTATTCAAATCCTTATGTTATTAAGGACAAACTACCATTTGCTTTGCTAATTGTTTGCTGTATCCACAAATTAACTCTGTGAATCATGTACAAGGGCAATCACCCAGCTTCCTCTGAACACCAACACTTTTCAATCTCCCATCACTTTTTATTTCTATTTTTTTGACAGTGAAGGATGACCTCACATTTTTTCATATTGTATTCCATCTGCCATGTTTTCAGTGATTCACTAGGTTTGTCAATTTTACCACCTTTGTTACTAACTTCCACTCTGCCCTCAAATTTACTTGGAACACTTCTCTCCCTTTCCTGGATCTCTCTGTCTCCATCTCAGGAGACAAACTATCCACCGACTCCCACCCTGTCTCCTGTAAGGATGATATCCCTCTCTGTCAGTTTCTTCCTCTCCCCCTCATCCATCCTCAAGATGAGGAGGCTTTCTGTTCTAGTTCTTTTGAAATGTCCTCCGATTTCAAGAAATGCGGCTTCCCCTTGACTGCAGCTGATGGAACCCTCACTTGCATCTCCTCCATTTTCTGGATGTCTGTTCTCACCACCCCCATACAGAACAGAGATAAAGTTCCTGTGATCCTCCTCTTTCACCCAAATAGCCACCTCATCCAGCATATCATGTTCACCTTTCCGCTAGTTGCCATGGGATCCAAGTCACCACCATTCACATCTTCTCCTCTCCCCACCTTTCTGCTTTCTGCAGGGATTGCTCTCTTCATGACTCCCTGGTCTGTTCAATCCTCCCCCACCCACCCCTCCCTGTCACCCGCCACTTTCTCCTGCAACCAAAAGAGATGAAATACCTGTCCCTACACCTCCTCCCTCACACCATCCAAGGACCTAAACAGCCCTCCCAGGTGAAGCAGAGATTCATGTGCACCTCCTTCAACCTCCTCTACATCAGTAAGGCCAAGCACAGACTAGGCAACCATTCTGTGGAGCACCTGTGCTCTGTTCACAATGGCCATCTTGAACTTTCAGCCTCTTATTCCACTTGGATAGCCTACAGCCCAATGGTATGATCATTGAATTTTTCAGTTTGATGTAACCCACGCTCCAGTGTTCCTTTCCCATTCCTACTGGTCCACTCAGAGCCTCTGTTCACCTTTTCTCTTTTTCCATGACTGCCCACACCCCTGTTACCTAGATTTGTGACCCCAACTGATTACATTTGCCCATCATCCCTCCCTTATCTGATTCCACATCATCTTCCAGCCTTTGTTTCTAACTTCCCCCTTGCCCACATAGCTCCATCTGTCCATCATCTCCCACCCCACCTGATCCCACCTATCTTCCTTCAACACTATCCTGATGTAGGGTCTTGACACAAAACATTGACCATCCCTTTTCCTCCGGAAATGTTGCTTGACCAGCTGACCTCTTCCAGTAGTTTGTTTTTTTTCCACTTTGCCTGACTGTGTCCTGAGGCCTCTCTACATCCTCCTCACAACCCACACTGCTATGTACTTCTATATCATCAGAAAATTGAGATGCATTAAACTTGGCTCCCTCATGCAAATCATTGATATAGATTGTGAAAAGTGGGGCCCCATCAATGATTGCTGTGGCACCAATCTAGTCACAGCAAATAGCTACCTGAGAATGACCAGCTATGTTTTCTGTCTTTTAGCCAATCCTCAACCCACAGCAGAAAATTATCTCCAACACCACATGTTCTAATTTTGTTTGATTACCTCTTGAGTGACACCTTATCAAAGCCTTTCTGAAAATCCATATACAACACATCCACTAGTCCTCCCTCATCCTTTCCACGACTTACAACCTCAAAAAAAAAACTAACATATTTGTCAAACATAATTTCTATTTCTTAAACCAATGCTGACCCTGCCTAATCCAATTAGTATTGAAGTGCTTTGCTATCACTGTTAATTCTAGAGTCAAGTATTTTCCCTATTATTGATGTCAAGCTAATTGGTAGTTCCCCTTTCTCTCTTTCTCCCTTCTAAATTACAGAGGTACATTTGCTCTCTTTCAATCTGTAGGGAACTTTCTAGGCCCTATGGAATTTTGGAAAACGACCAGTGCACCCACCATCTCCACAGCCACTCAAAATCTTAGGAGACAAGTATTCACATGCTCAGGAGCTGTCCATTTTCAGTCTCATTAATTTCTCCATTACCTTTTTCCACTATTGCTAATTTTTTTCAGTTCTTCATTTACTCTGGACATGTTTTCTTGTACTTCAGGGAGGTTTTCCACATCTTAAAATACTTGTTTAATTTCTCTGCCGTTTCTGTATTCCCTAATGTGATTTCTCCTATCTCAGTCTATAAAGAATTGAACAAAAGCTCAATTTTTGTGAAGCTTTTTTATTAAATATATCGTTTCTCATTAGTTTGCTTTTCTATTCTAATTCTTCTTTACCAATTTCTTGGTCCTCCTTTGCTGAATTCTGAAATGTTTTCAATGTTGAGGCTTACTGATCTTTTATCAATATTACAAGCTTTTCCTTTTGACATAATACTATCTTTATCCCTGTTAGCTGCGGCTGGATCACTTTCTTGCTGTGTTTTAGTTGCCTTAAGTTTTAATTGTTAGCCATGCCATCAACTTCCATGGTTTTCAGGATTTCCCTCTAAAACCTCTTTTTTTCCTTTTCAGATGCTCCTTGAAGCCCACCATCAGCATATCTTTAAATATCAAATTTTGTTTGCTAACGTGCCTATGAGCACATAGGGAGTATAACTGCAGGACAGGTGTTGAAAAAATCTAAGTGAATTTTGTTTCTTCTAATCTTAACAACTTCAAAGAGAGAAGATAGGGGCTTGCGTGAAGATGGAACATCAGGAGGATAATGGGTTGTTTTCTTCTGCTTATCTTGGTATAGGAGACAAATGCTGTATTACTACTTTTCCTCACTATGCTGCATATGTAAAACACCATCCAAGATTTACCTGTTTACTTCATTTTCCAATGTGAATGGGCAAAATTAATTGTTTTCCATTTTTATCCAGTTTAACTATGAGGCCTGTAAGGGCAATCTAACTTAACCAGGTAGTTAGGAACAGGGCTATGTAACTTAGCTTCCTTTAGCCTGTCTGCCATGAAATTAGATGTCTATGGCTTCTAGTCTTGTATCAGGTTCATTAGATAAGACTTACCCTTTTACATTTCCAAGCTTACTCCCTCTAAGCAAAGCAAAATTTACAAGGTGTTCAGACAGTCCACTTCTAATTACATATCATTTTTCTGAAAACAGCTATTAGGCCAACAGGCCCACAATTCCCCTGCTTCTCTTACTTTTTATCAAAGCAACTGAATAGCACTTGAACTGAAATTAGTGGTGTAATGTAAAGAAACTATTTGTATAGAACTTTCATGAATTTAGGATATCTCAAAATGCTATTTGGTTAAATAAATGCTTTTGGAGTGTCATCCCTAAAATAATTTAGGAATGCATGGCTGCCAAATTATAAGATCCCTTTTGAGTTAATGGCCAGATAATCTGTTCTTGGGATTGAAACAATTCTTGAGGGATAAATTTTGATCAGAAAAACTCTCCTGCTCTTCAAAATAGTTCTGTGAGCTATTCTACTTTCATTTGAGATGAAAGACGGGAGTTTAACATCTCATCTGATTTACAAGAACAGTGCACACTCCCTCTTTTTTGGGAGTGTCAGCCATGGTTATGGGCTCACGTGACTAGAACAGGGCTTAAATGTAAAAAAAATGCTACTGATTTGAGCACAATTGATAATAATTACAATATTCTAATTATTAGCAGCTAATTTCAGTTTGATATCTACATGGAGCAGGTCTCTTTGCTTTCAACAGATGACAAGTCTCTAATAAAAGCATCAAAAAGTTGTTTGTAGATCAGCCTTCAGCATCCATGTTACATACCTCCAGCAGTGAGGCTAAGCAATACCTTGTAATTTACTGTGGAACACTGCTTACAGGAGATCATGGAGGCTCTCAATTTCTATTAAAAAGAATTTCAATTCACTCTCTCTTGCTACTGTCAAATTAGCTATGTTAGAAAGAAGGTTTACATAGAATGCAGCTTTACCCAAGGTACCAATGGCTGCATACACATTGCTTCATAAGCAATTCATCCTTCTAACTTCCAGCATTCCCTTACTCTCTCTGCATCCTGTGTTCCTGGTCTCCATTTCATCAATATTACATCGAGGGTGTGGTCAATGCAATATCAGCAATGGGTGCCACAGGAATCATGATCTCTACCCCTTCAAGCACAGGCTCCAATTATAGAATTGGACATGCTTTTGCTCCTCTTAACTTCTGTATTCAAGACATAGAGGTGGAGAACATGAAGCTTGGAAATCATGAACAGAGAGAGGGAGGGCATATTAGGAGTTTTGGTATTTTTGAAAATGGATAATTTTCCATGTCCATATAAAATATATCCCAGGCTCGTAAAAGAAGGAAATACTGCAGGCTACTAATTTTCTGAGACGGGGATCGATCTGGTAACTACAGATTCAACATTACATTAGCAGTGGGCAAGTTGTTGGGTAGATTCTATTGAGGGGGGCACAATTCAATCAAGGGCAATCAGTGTGAAATTGTATGGGCGGGCCATGTTTCACTTAATTGATGTTTTTGAGAAGCTAATAAAGAGCCGTTGAAGAAGGTAGAGCTTTTAATCTGGTATACATGGATTTTAGCAAAGCATTTGATAATGTCTCAAATTTATCATGAAAATTGAAGCCTACAGAACATAAAGGCAAGTGGCAAATTGGGATTAAAAATCAGCTCAGTGACAGAAAGGTTAATCGTTGACAGGAGTATTAGTGTCCTCAGAATACTCTACGCAAAAGATGCATTTCACCGTGTGTTTCAATGTACATGTGACTAATAATATCTTGTATCTCAGTGTAGAGAGGCTGCAGGGAGTGAGGCTGTGCAGGGCTCAGTACTGGGTCCTTGATTTTTGTGGTATATATAAATGAACTGGATTATGAATTATGCCAATAACAGGCATTGTGTTAGAAACAAAGAACGTTCTAGACTACTGAAATATATTAATGAACTGGTTGCATGGGCATAAAAGTGGCAAATGGAAGTCAACTCTCATTTCTCCAGATTGAAAACATTTGGGAAAGAAAAACTTGGCAAGGGAATACATAATAAATAGTGGGATTATAAAGTAGTGCAGAAGAACAAAAAGACCTTGTGGTACACGTCTGCGAATCCCTGAAGATAGCAGGTAGGTAGGTAGCATGATTAAGACAACAACTTGGATACTTCCCTTTATACGTGAAAGATGGCACAGGACATAAAAGTGGAGAGGTCATGTTAGAATAATACAAAAGATACCTAAGGCCACAGCTGGAGTTCTGTGTCCAGTACTGTTCACCACATTTCATGGAGGACTTGATGGCATCAGCTTGAGTACAGAGGATATTTAACAGCGTGTTGAAGAATTATAGTTATGATAACAGATTGTCTAGACTAGGATTATTTTCTTTGGAAAGGAAGAAACTGAGAAAAGATTTAACTGAGGTTTATAAAGTTGAGAATTTACTGTCTTCAGTAAATATGTTGTTGATAACTCTACCTGTCTGTTATTTACCTTTTAACAAGCAGCATCACTAAAGAGTACGATGGCACTATAAACAATCAAAAACATAAGTTGCAACCTTTTGATCCAATTTCAGTCGGTAAGTAATTGGCATCATGTACATTGATGATATCAAAAAGTGTGGGAAATATGAAGGAGATACATTAATAATATTAGAGTGAGTATGATATTGGAGAGGTGACCTGTCCAATTACTTGACAAGTGAGATTTCAACAGGAAACAGGGCAGACACTTAAAAATACATGCAAAATAATTTTCATTCAAGGTTTATGCATCAGATATGTAAATTCCAATTTACATGCATTTTAATTCACATATTCCTGATCATTCAATCACAATTTCCAGAACATCCATTAGGTTTCCTCCAGGTCTTGCCCCTTCATCAAAAAAAACTTTTAAAATTTATTCATTTCTGCCAAGTTGCTATAATCTCTCTGTTCCGGTGGCATCCTTGTAAATCAATACCCCTTTGTTCCAGCTTCTACATCCATTTTTGAGGATGGAGAGCAGAAATGTACTCAGTACTTCAAATGTAGTAAAAAATGTACATAAACATAACATCATTATTTTTGAAATCTATATCTCCAGAAATAAATTCCAGTGTTGGCATTTTAACTGCTGACCATTGATTCTGGTTTTAATGGTTTATTCACCTGCATGCTTTGTCGCTCCGTAAATTATTTCCCCTCAATTATCTATCCAATTTCCTTTTGAAATCCATGACTGGCTCTGTTTTCACCATTGCCACAGGCAATGAGTTCCAGAGCAAACTACTCCTTGTGAAAAATGTTTTTCGTCATTTTTCATGAGGTTTTTTTGTCCATCACTTCCCCGATTCGTGAACCACCCACTAATGGGAACAGCTTCTCTCTATTTATCATATCTAAACCTGTGACCTATCAAATATCCTCTAAACTTTCTGCCTCTGAAACAAATATTACTAGCTTCACCAGTCTAACTATTTGGCTGTTATCCATCATCTCTGGAACCATATTAATGGATCTGTTCTGTGCATTCAGGGATTTTATATCTTTAATAGATGTGGTGACCAGAAATGGACACAGTGCTCCAGTTATGGCATAACCATCATATTATAATGTTTTGATAGAATCTTCCTGCTTTTCTACACTGTGCCTTTATTTAAGTAGCTCAGGATGCTGTTCTAACCAGTCTCTCAGTATGCCCTGCCTCTTTCAAAGATTGATGCATATATCCAGGTCCCGCTGTAGAACTGTATCATTTGATCTATCTGGTCTCTCTTCACTCTTTCTGCCAAAACAGCACACTCTCCAGTAAATTTCATCTGCCATGTTTGTCAATTCTGACTATATATGTCCTTTTGCAATCTGTTACCATGCTGCTGTGCCAAGTTACAATGTTTCCCCACCTCTCTTCGTGTCATCTGTACATTTTACACAAATCCAAATTAATAATAGAACAGATGAATATCAATTGCCCCAGCACAGAACACTATCTTCTCCCTTGCTCCAATCTCAGAAACATAACCAAGTTATTAATAGATATCAAATAGAACAATAGAAATCAAAAAGGAGCATGGTACTAGCATTGACCATTGAGGGATATCAATGCCCATCATACTTTGGTCTGAAAATAACTGCCTACTACAATTGTCTGCTTTGTATCCTTCAGATGATTTCTTATCCATGCTGCCATTGATCCTTTTGTTCTGTGGGCTACGATTCTGCTAATCAGCCTTTCATATGGGAGTTTGTCAAATGCCTTTTGAAAATCCATATAGATGGTATATATTGCATTACCTTCATTGATCTTCTACTACATTGACTAATCTGATCGAATTTTCTAATGTCCTTAATAATTAAATTCTTGCCAGCTCTCCTTAACTAATTCAATCTTCTCCAGGTGCCTATTAATTATTTTGCCTGTTTGTTGTTGCTAAAGTTTACCCTGCTACTGTGGTTACACTAATCAGCCTGTAGGTGCTGTGCATATCAGAATTGTTAATAAAACTTTGGTTTCAGCACTTATCCTTTTGGAATACCATTTTCTACCTAATTTGTTTCCCAACTTTACCTGATCCAAACTGAAGTGATATTATCCCAGATTTTAGAATCACATCTATTGTAAAAGGTAACACGTATCTACCACTGGAATGCTTTTCTTATCAAGTCCAGCAGAGGTCAACAAATGACGACAGATTGTACAATCCTTATTTTGAAATATGTTGAGGTAAAGATTTTGTTCATGCAAGAGTGCAGCAATCAGGAAATAAAGTTTTAAAATCTTGGGCAGCACAGTAGCTAATAGAGCAGCTGTCTCGCAGCTCCAGATACCTGGGTTCGATTGTGACATTGGCTTCTATCTCTGTGGAGTTTGTATGCTCCCCCTGTGACTGTGTGTGTTTTCCCCTAGGTGCTCTAGTTTCTTCCCACGTGCCAAAGATTGGCAACTGGAAATTACCCCCAGCATGTTGGTGAGTGGGAGAATCTGAGAGGACTTGAAGAGAATATGAGGAAAGTAAAATGGGATTCGTGTCATCACAAGACAAAGGAGCAGAAGTAGGCCATTCGGCCCATCGAGTCGGCTCTGCCACTTCACCATGAGCTAAACTATTCTCACATCTAGCCCCGGTTCCCAGCCTTTTTCCCCATATCACTTGATGCCCTGACTAATTAGATACCTATCAATCTTCACCTTAAACACACCCCAATGATCGGGCCTCCACAGCTGTACGTGGCAACAAATTCCATAAAGCCATGACCCTCTGGCTAAAGAAATTTTTCCGTTATGTTAGTGTAAGAATAGGTAGTTTATGGGTGGGGCAGACCCAGTGGGCTGAAGGGCCTGTTTCATGCTGCATGTCTCTATGACTACCCTGGTTTTGCAATTAAAGCAAACCTTGAAACTCCTCAAAGCAGCTCTGTTAAATTCTATAAATCCCTTAAGTTTAAAGAGCAGAAA
>JARFYF010000022.1:19387145-19399131 GCA_030265395.1 Rhina ancylostomus | reverse complement strand
ATAGGTTGATGGAACAGGGAGGTGGAAGAGACAAACATGGGTGATGGGAGGGCTTGATGGGGAGTATTGGAGAGGGGACAAAAGTAGGGGGACTGGAGGAGGATTGGAAGGATGGTGGGGCAGGGGGTGGGGTGAGAGGCTGGTGAACACTGGAGGTGAAGGTTACCTGAAATTGGAAAATTCAATGTTCATACCCATGGGTTGTACACTACCCAGGCAGAATATGAAGTGTTCCTCTGGTTTACTTTGGGCCTCACCCTGGCAGTGGAGAAGGCCAAAGATGGACAGCTTGGTTTAAGAATAGGAAAGCAAATTGAAATGGTATGCAGCTGGGAGTTTGGGATGGCCTTGGCGAACAGAGCACAGGTGCACTGTGAATTGGTCACCTAATCTGCATTTGGTATCACTACTGTCAAGGGGGCCACATTGAGAGCACTAATTACCTCTGGCCAGTCTCACCACTCCTTCTCTCATCTTGATACTGGTTATTTCTCCTCTCCACTCTTAGTTCTGATGCAGGATTTCAACCCAAAGTATCAACAATTCCTTTCCCCCTCCACAGGTGCTGCTCAATGCACTGAGTTCCTCCAGTACATTGTCTATTGCTCCAGATTCCAGCATTCGCTGTTTCTTGCGACTCCAACTGAATGCTTCCATTCACCTTGACAAGGGAAGAGTACAGATGCTTCCCTATGAACATCCCTGCTGAAGTTTTCAACTTGTACAAGCAGCCTTTAATTTGCAGTTTTATGGTAAGACAGATTCTCGCATGGCACTGCGATATTTCTATTGTACTTCAAAGTAAAAAAGGGATACCTATTCTTGTTGACCCAAAAACGTAAACTTCAAACCACTTAAGAAAAACTCCTGGGGTCATACCATCAAATGAAGACAAAGGTTTTAATGTTTCATCTCAAATTTGCTTTTTAAGTTCATTTATAGAGTATTTTCCCAGCAGTTATTTGACTGTGCCATCCTTCTTGGAATCAGTTAAGGTTAAAAACACTGTTAAGGTCCTCAAGGGCTTTTTCTGTCACAATTATGGCCTTCACAAATGGATGGACTTGATCTTCAAAAGAATCCTCTTTTCCATTCTACATGCACATATATGTGGTGCAGTGAAAAATCTAATGGCAAAACATTTTTGTTCCTATATACACATATAATTAAGAAATTAATCTTACTTTTAAGATCTAAAGCCGAATTTGTAAAAGCACGACAATTATTAACACAGGTTCATGTTTCATCAGTAAAAATCAGAGACTGCAAAATGTAGACACAAAAATTCTGCAGATGCTGGAATCTGGAGCAATACACAGGATGAAGGGTCTCGGCCAAAAACGTCAACTGTTTATTTCCTTCCATATATGCTGCCTGACCTGCTGAGTTCCTCCAGCACTTCTTGTGTATGACTACAAAATGTAGCTGTCCGTTAATTGTGGCTATGACTGTGGAAGTGGTTCTAATATGCTGTTTAATACACATAAGCACATGTGCAGTGCAAAATGCACTTATCCACATTTGGATGCCACATGGAGTGTTTTATGTTCTAAAGCGAGCGATACTAGTTTACTATTAGCCATCCTTGCCCAGCCCAGACATGATAACAATGCCGCTAAATTGGAGCTCAGCAGTCCAGTTGATGGTGCACATTAAACCTGTGCTGCTGAACATATTTCTGAGTGGGAGGGACCAATTCAGTCCTGCTCCAGTATCGCCTAATTTCTATAGACAGTGTTCAGAGCTTCCAGAGTTCTGATGAGTTTGTAAACTCTCTATGGAGAAGTGTTTCAGAGCCAGAGGAGTTTGTTTTGGCTTCAGGTTTCTGTAATAACCAATTGCTCCCAGATATGGTGCTTTATAAATGATTCATTCAGAATTGATAGTGAGATTGAACAGGAAAGATGTAGAGCAGAGAAATCTGATCAAAACGGCAGGAGAAGGGAGGGCAGAAGGGCCCTAAGCAGAGATCATATCCACTATTGGTTTTCAAGGAACAATTCTGCTGTCAAATTCCATGCTTCCACAAGACAATGCTGCAACCACAAAATTTATCAAATAATCTCAGTATGACAAAATAATACATATCCAAGTCAATTTGCTTACTCAAATATCTCTATGTCAATCACAAGCTTTGTGGTTTGGCAGTATCATAAAAGAAAAAAAAACATGCAATGTCTAAATTTTACATATGCATATTTTGAACCATGCAAGCCTGGAACGTCAAACACATCATATAGGCTTCACATGAATCTACACATGAAGAAGAATACTATTCAAAGTAAACAGAATTTTATTTTAAAGAATATACATTAAATGATGATCTGAAACAACTATCTCTTGAACCTGTGCATCTACATGTTACAGAAACACTTATCTATCAGTTATAGCTATTTAACAATTAATTATGATGGTCTTGAAGATGTGCAGACATTAGTTTGATAATCTTAAGGCACATTTACAACATTATCTTCACTTATATGTTATATAACTTCTTTATAATTATGAAGTCTTAAGAGGCATATTTTGGTATATTTCCTCTAGTTATGAATTATATAAGATTCTGCAACAGATAATATGCAGATTAATTCAGTTCTTTGCTTTCTAATAACTCATACAACAATGATTTGACATCAGTATGCCTATTTTGGAGCTTAGCAATCAAATTATTGCTCCCTTTATACTCACAAAACTGAATACGTGCTAAGCATCAAAATGAACCCTGCACCAGGGCTGTCTGAGGGAATCATAAATAAAGCGGAAGTTAGTTGATTGTTGATTTCTCCTGGCTGCTGCTATGATTCTACAATATATTCTGCTTTCCTGAAGAACCATGACTTTAAAGATGTAATGCTGGGTAATTGATGCCAGAACAGACACAATGGGCCTAATAGCTTCCTGTCTTATACATTTTCTATGATTCTATGGTCCTGTCAAGTTTCAAAAATCTATAGGTAATGGCATGGTGAGTGCTGACGGAGTTTTTGCTGACTTCAAGGCTTCTGCACAAACCAGCTGCTGTCAGAAATGACCTCAACAGTCTGCGTTTTTGAAAGGGAGAATGAATGTGGGGGCACACAGTAGGGCATAATACTAAAGGAGTAAGAAAGGAGAATGGCTTCCAGTTTAATGCCACATCCTCCCAAATGGTCAGCTACTTGAACTTCAGTGAGAATCAAATTGTTAGACCCTATGATTCAATAAAGTTATCTTCATTGAAATCCATTATCTGCTCCAACTGCAACTACAACTTCAGAACAGGGAAAGAACTATAATTTCACTGCCTGCTGATGCATACTTCTATCTAACTAGTTCCTTCAGAGCTGATGCTGGATATTTCAACATTTTGCACATTTGAGTCTGTTCAAGACAATGGAGGCGAATGTTGAAGCGCCAAGTACAATCAGCAGCCGAAACTCACACTAAGGTCAAATTTCTCCTTGTGTGTTTTAATGTGAATGTAAAAAATAAAAGCATGTTTTATCTCATACCTGGATGTTTCACTCAGGGCTACCAGAAGAAATGAGTTGATTCAATCACCTCAGCTTCTTGTACAGCTTGGGTTCCTGAAAAGCATCTTACAGCTACCTTTAAATGTTTGGTATGTCAATATATCTATCCAATAATATCGATTAAAAACAGGGTTTGCAAATTAATTAAGAATGTCTGTGAACATTAGAATTCACTTCAATGTGTTTAATTCTGTGACATTAGTTCAAGTACCTTGGATCATTGTTTAAAGAATTGTGAAGATAAGTATTTTCAGCTTAAACTGCATATTTAGCATAGTTAAACATGGAGCATTCACCACCTATGTTGGTGACCTGAGTGCATAGAAAGATGCTTATTTAGGAAAGGCCCTTTTACCTTTTCATCTCCCATCTTCCCCTATCTTAGTTTTTAATCAAACAATAAAGTTTATCAAGTAAAAATTAAGGGGCATATATTACACATTATCACATTCTAAAGTTCTATATATGCTGACAACAACCAGTATTGTCCTGTTCAAGCATGATTGTGAAAATCTTTTAATCAAATAATGAACAAAAAATATCTTTGTGAGTATTTATTCACGTGAAGCATTGACAAGCAACTTGTGAGGAAGGAGAAAATAGGATTGTACATAATATATTTGGCAATACAGATTTTGACAATAAACTTGGTAGAAAGTCACTTATCAAAAGTGAAATATTAGCAGGATTTTAGTTTGATAATTCATGGCTTTTGAAACCACACTGGTAGCAATTTAAAAGGCAAAAGTAATTTGATGTCACCTTGAGATAAATGGCAAAACTTCCAGGGAAAAACGTTATTTATTATTATTTTCTAAAAATGTAAAGTGTTGGTATTACTTGGAATGCACCATGTGGAAGTGAGGGTGGGCTCAAGGACCTCCGGCTCCTCTGTGTTATGCGTCTTTGTGAAGCTCTCTGCACTTTCCACAATGGATATCCAGGTTGCTGACACTGAATTTGGAGGCTTGCAGGTTTTTTGCAACCATTATTTCCAACAATGCCCCTCAATGCCTTCCAGCAGTGAAATGAATTCATGTCATATATCCTTGAAGAGTTGGAGCCTTAATGTCAATTACTGTGGATCCATTTTCACAGGAGTCCAACAATCACAAAATGATTAGCGCTTAAGAAGTACCGAAGGGGAAATTATGAAGCTGCACATTTTCAGTGTGCTGTTACATGATGATTGAAGAAAAATATATTCCAACAGGACTGGGATAAATAAGCACTAGTATCCTGCATGATGCAAGGCCCTCAGCCCAAAATGTAGGTTCACACAGACATAAGATTGGAAAAACAAATCAATACATACATGTTTAATTTTGACCTTAGTCCTAAGAAACATGAATTTTGTAAGCCTTCCCTGCAATACTAACCATTAGTTAACCTGAGGTACTTCAGCCCCAATCATAATGTGATTTAATCTTGACTAACATGGCTAGTGCATTTGCTGAAGGATAGGAAGCATATGTTTCTTCAAAAATATGGCTGTGATCTCTGTGAATAATTGTGATTACATGTATCACAAGGATAGGAATATGAAAAAAAAATCACAGTTTTTCCAGATCACATAAAGCAAGTAGCATTTAAACATAAAGTTAAGGAATGTTCTTCAAGCTTAAATAGGAAATGTGTAACACATATCTGCTGTCACAAAAATAATCATTACAAGAGACTGGAGCCGCAAGAGATTAACATACTCCAACAAACAACTTTAAGTAAAAGACAAATAAGTTATGAATAAAATTTTAAAATAGAAGTCCACGTTAACTTTTTAGCTTTTGTTTTAAAAAAAAAGGAAAATTCTCAATGGATCACTGGGAGTGTCTTACCTCCATTCTTGCCTATCTGTCGAAAGCACTGCCAGAACATTTGTATAAATGAAGCTCTGTTGTAGGGGGTGGCTTTGACAAAGCTGAACTCCCGAAATAGAATGTGACTTCCATGTTTAACACTGGTGAAACTAAACAGAAAGAGACATTAATTATGACTTAGAAACAACCAGACAATTCCATTCATTATTGAGAATGAATGGGACAACTGCTAATCAAATAACATGGACTAGGGAAAAGCTCTTAACTATTGGACATTTTAGAGCAATATATTAACTTCATGATGACCACATATTTGCTCTTCTAAGGTATGCATATTTAAGCATCTCACATGATCGAGTAACTTAGAGAAACAAAAAGCAGATAGGAATAATTTATTGCAATGACACCAGAATGAGAGGTTATAATTATGAAGGAAGATGCAGAAAATGACCTATGTAACTTTACTCAGGGAAACTTAGCTACTGAGTGGTGATGAGGTGGAGGTGAGGGGGAGGAGATGCTGGGAGAGTAGGAAAGAATTTTTCCATATTCTGTAAGCATGAACAAAGTAAAGCAGTAAAATTGTTTGATAGTCAGAACGATTGCTAGAATAGTGATGGAGAAAAGATTTGCACATAATTATCTTGGAGTGTTTAAACCACAGTTATTATAAAAGCACAGTCATCAAAATGGCCCAGACTTTGCTAGTAATCATAGATGGCTCCTTCCACAACCGTCAGCATTAACATGTCTCAAAACCACATTTTCATGAACTCCACACTTGGAGTTATTTGAGTAAGTCTTTATCTTAATTGCCAAGAGGCAGGGTTTTTCAAAATGCTCTGCCACTGAACTCCCTGCATAGAGTCCAGCATTAAAGCTGGATCTTGCTGAATTCCTTAGCATTTGTTCTAGGAAACTGACTTTCAGATCCTGTGCCAGGTTAAAGCACCTGATTTAATATGGCACAAGATCTGCCAAGCAATCAATTTCAATGGGGATTGTAAGGCTGCAGGAGAGGCAGGCAAGGAGAAAGTTCCTTTTTTTTCCAAAAAAATATTCGTAGCTTATTTAATATCTCAAATATTTAGATGAGTTTTAACTCACTTTATTTTTAAGAGATCCATATAATTTTTGAAATCTATTTTAATTGTTTAAGTTTTATGAATGTCAGAATAATTATAAACCCGAACAAGTTTGACAGGCAGCAAAACTCAGGTAAGACTTAGCCAGCTCTCAAATCTGTTAGGGGAGCATTAGTGGTATGATTTTGCCTTCGTGCCATTTGAGGCTTCTAAGAGATTGTTGCTGAACTTTGCAAAGCTTCAGACCAGCAAGGTAAGCCTTTACACCCACATTAGGTAAAATTAGAGGAGCAGTTGTATGTTATCAAAGTGCAAGGCAACATGTATCATTCATTAGGAGAACTGAATATTTGAAAAGGAAGGACATAAAAAGTTATCAGGAAGGGATTAAAATAGATAAAGTAATTCTTAGTTCATTCTTAAGACCTGGCACCACAGTGTTCCTGCCTAATTAAACAACATCCGCCTGCACAGTAACTTCTATACTATTTAAGAAACTATATAAATGGAGGAGAACTGACACAACAAAGAGTACTGGTAACTTTCTCATGCCTCGCACTGCATGGGGACAGATCAGCAAAGTTGAGCTCCATCTCCCATCTCAAATGTCTACATACAGAACATAGAACAGTATAGTACAGGAACAGGCCCTTCGGCCCATAATGTCTGTGCTGATCATGATGCCAATGACAATGCCACTGTGGATTATTTAAATGTCAAAATCACTGGGAAATAACAGATATACATGGGACTTTGCATTTACCCACAAAAAGACAAGGAGAGGTAGCTGGCAAATAATAATAGGTTGAACAATTTTAATGTACTTTATAAACAAAACAGAAATATTGAGCAAGTCAGGCAGTATCAATGAAGAAAGAAACATTTCAGAGCAATGGCCTATTACTACAATTTTAAAATCTCAGTTGTATAAATAGTTCAATACTTCCATTAGTCCTTTTCTTCCAAGTACAAATATGATAAGAAATCCAGGCTATATTCAGTTATCTTAATGATTGTATTTTTATCATAAATTACATTGACTGTAATAGCTTTCACATCAGGCAATCCAATTATTCAAACAGCGACGCCAAATAACAACAGATACAAAAATATTATGTTTTTGTCAACACTACATTGTAAGTGAGACACATCTCTAAAAAGCTCTGATCACAGTCCATCAATAGCAATATGATTTTTATATTTCTGATATTATTCTATTATTTTGCCAAGCTCATACTTCTATATATTTGTAGTTCCAAACCATTTGGTATATAAATATGTATCATTTTGTACTTTGCTATATAAACATGACTGCTAAGACCTACAGTAAAGAGTTTACTCAAAGAATTCAATGTGAAATGACAATAATAAATGCTATCCAAAATGGATTCCTGAAAACGTCATAAAAAAACCTAAAAGCAAAACTTTTCAGTGAAGAAAGATGAATATCAACAGCAATCCGTATTATGAGTTAATGCTGTGATTAAGTGATCCTGAAATGTAAGACAACAGTAATAAAATTAGCAAATGTCAGGAAATGGTGGCACTAAGTTAGGTGAAGAATGATGTAGTACAAACCACTGCAGTTCACGTTAATTGAATCAAAGGATTTAAAACATGAATACATTTCATTTTAAGACCTATTACATTGTAAATGAGCAAGCATGAGTACAAAGTCTTTTCATTCAGCTCTGTAATGTTTTATTAAGAATGGTTTGCCTTTTGTAGTTGAACTTTAATCACCATTATTTTACACTGCAGCTGGACAGAAAGATCAAACAGATACCACACCTGAAACTTTGATACTGTCCTCTAATATACAAGACATTTTTTGATCCTTTTGTAAAACTTCTTAATTTTTGTTTGAATCTGTTGAGACCTTGAACAGAACAGATAAAAGTAAAACAAACCTTACAGGATTATATCCCTAGTAGCAATCTATTTATGTATGATTTTTTTCAATCATATAAAGACAAATCCACAAGAATGCATCTGTATCTATGTTTTTCCATATTTAAAACAAACAAAAGCAAGAATTTGGCCAATGGTCCACATGCTAATTCTTTAGAAGAGTTATTCAATTAGTCCCATCATCATGTTCTTCACCGTAGCTTTGCAGTCTTTTCTTTCTAAAGCATACACTCTCATCCCTTTTGAACATTATTACTGAAACTGCTTTCACTATCCTTTCAGGCAGTTTACTTCTTACCGTAACATGGTCTATAGAAAAAAATAGTTTAAAGTAGTTTAAAAATACTTTCCATGTGACAGACAGCAGGGGAATCCCTTCTTTAGTTACTACAATCAGATTTGACTGTTTTCTTGAAGATGTCATGATTATGGTGTCACTGGGGTTACCTGCATGTCCAGACACAGGCCATTAGATTATGCACTTCCGACTCTCCACCAAGTTTTAGAATTTCAACAGCTATAAATTGGCTCCAAAGGCCTTGTAAATTCTCAATGGCATTTTGCCTTTTCAACTTCTTGCTGGTCAGGGGTGGTAGAAGCATAGATTAGATAGTTGACTGTGGGATGGAGTTAATGCCACTTGTGTCAATGACAGTGTTGTAGCTGAGAAATTCTTTAAATTTCTCCCTTCGAAAGGCACAGCTTGCCTCTGTCCTTCGACTCTGTTCTAAGCTCTCAGTGGGATGGAAAACATGGACCATCTCTCTTATCTCAGGAGCTACATCTCAATGAAGACGGATATGGTTGCTGAAATTCACCATGACCTTCAGTGTGCCAGCAGTCTTTAATTGCTTTGGAAAAGAGTGCTGAAGACTGAGACATCAAACAGGCAAAAAGCTCCAGGTATAGGAGGCAACAGTGATTTTGTTCTCCTGCCAGCTTCTGAATCATGAACTACCTGCAGTAAGTCCCTCAAAGCACAGGAGAAATACCACCAACAGTTTCACTATAAAATCCTCCAAAGGCACCAACAGTATAAGCAAACCAAAATAGCATTCTTTCCTAATATCCTCAGCTTTGAGGTCTTAATTACACTCAGTTGGTTTCAATGGGCAGGTCCAATATAGGGACTGACCAAATCCAGCATTCTATTCTGAGTAGTGCCATGGCAAGAGACATCAGGCAGACAAGGGAAAGTGTTGAGTCAGTTCTCAAAGCCTCCTAGAAAAAGTATAACATCCCCACTTTCTTATGAGAATCACTGACCAATAACCACTCGAAATGGGGAAGAAGCATTTGGGAAGACGTTGAGAATCATTGGTAGAACTCCAGTGTAAATGGCAGACAGATAACATAACCTACCCACCCCATCAGACTCCTCCTGCTCATTTGTGGCCAAGTCTATAGGCCTCACTTTGGACCCTGAGGCACCTCAGAATTGACAGAACTGTAGTGAAAGTAAGTCAACGTCATTTGTAAAGAAGTGCATAAGAAAAAGAGTCACAATCAAAACCACTCAGTTTTGGACAACACACTTAAACCTCCATTTAACCTGGCTGGAAATGTGTAAATTTACAGAAATTACCAGGGCTCTGAGGACTTGCAGGTAAACTCTTGGTCTGAAGTCCCTTTCATTTTTCCTTACTTTCCTTTGTCTTAAAAAAGAACCACCAAGACAGAATTGTAACTTATTCCTGCAGGGAATGCACAGGTTACCACCCTGTGAGAACCCCAAACACAAGGAAAAGCAGATGGATAGATCTCTCCTTGCCCCATACTTGAAAAGTATAAAAACACAGTGCAGCACAACTTGTGCAAACTCGCCCTCATGCAAGATGGTACCCAACCATTAAATCCCCCAGACTGGTTGCAATCCATTCATCCCAATTCCAAGCTAATCTCCAAATCACACCAAATTCACTGTATGGTGGCTGCAGGTGTTAGATGAAGTGAAGGGGTTATTTCTTCCATCTTAATCTAGCCATTTAACTCAGCGGGTCAGGCAGCATCTGTGGAGGGAAAGGGATTGTCAATGTTTTGAGCTGAGACCTTGCATCAGAACTGAGATTGGAAGGGGAGATAGCCAGTTTAAAGAGGTGAGGGGTAGGGAATGAGGCAGGTGAGGAGAAGTTGATGGGCGGATGGAGTCAGGTGGTGGAAGGAGTGGGTAGAGATAGTAATAGAGGCTGGCAGGTGATAGGTGGAGACAACAAAGGGCTGCAGATATGGAATCTGCTAAGTGAGGAAGGTGATGAGTGAAACCAGATAAGGGCAGATGGGAATGGAGAGTGGAGGGAACAGGATAGAGTGCGTAGAGTGTGTGGATAGAACTGGTGGGGGAGAGGAAAGAAAATGGGTAATGGGGGTTAGGGAAAGGGGTTTGGAAAGAACAGGTGAGCAAGAGGACATGGGTGGATCAGAAGGAGAGAGAAAGGAACAAAGAGGGTGAGGGTTACCTGAAACTGGAGAATTCACTGTTGATGCCATTGGGTTGTAGACTAACCAGGCAGAATATAAGGTGCTGTTCCTGTAGTTTGTATTTAACCTCATCCTAGCAATGGAGGAGGCAGGGGACAGATAGGTTGGTGTGGGAATGGGCAGAGGATTGAAATATTTGGCACCCAGAAGCTCATGATATCTATTGTGGACAGAGTGCTCAGCAAAGCGGTCACCAGACTATGCTTGGTTTCACCAACGAACTGGAGGCCACATCAGGAGTACCAAATGCAAATAGACAAGGTTGGAAGGGTTGTTTAAGTACCTATATGGTGGTGAGGGAGGAGATATAGGGACAGGTGTTATACCTCCTGCAGGGAAAATTGACTGGGGAGGGTGAGGGATGGGTGAACCAGTGAATCACAGAGAGAGTGGTCCTTGTAGAAAGCAGAAAGTGGTGGGGAGGGGAAGATGTGACTGATGGTGGAATCCTGTGGAGCCAGCAGAAATAATGAATGATGTGTTTGATGCAGAAGCTGGTAGGGTGAAAGGTAAGGACTAAGGGAACCTACTTCTGTTCTGTCTGTGGGAGGTGGGTTGAGAGCAGAAGTGCGGGCAACAGAGGAGAAGCAGATGAGGTCCCTATCACCACAGCAGAGGGAAAGCCATGTTTCCTGAAAAAGGTGGACATTTCAGATGTCTTGCAGTGGAAAGCCTCATCTTGAGAGTTGATGAAACAGAGACAGACAAACTGAGAGAAAGGGATGGTGTCCTTAGAGGAGATGGGGTGGGAGGAGGTGTAGTCTAGGTAACTGTGGGAGTCAGTGAGTTTATAGTAAATGTCAGTGGATAGTTATTTTTTTGAGATGGAGACAGAAGGTCCAGAAATGGGAGAGAGGTGTCAGAAATAGTCCAAGTGAACTTGAGAGCAGGGCAGAAGTTAGTCGCAAATATGATAAAATTCATGAGTTCTGCATGGGTGTAGGAGGCAGCACCAATGCAGTTGCCAACGTACTGGAGAAAGAGTTGTAAACTGGGGCCAGAGTAGATTTGAAACAAGGATGGCTTCACATAGCCAACTAAAAGGCAGGCGTAGCTAGGGTCCATGCAAGTGTCCATGGCTACACCTTTGATTTGTAGAAAGTGAAAGGAATCAAATGAGAAGTTGGTCAGGATGAGAACAGGTTCAGCCAGGCGGAGAAGAATGTCAGAAGAGGGGAACCGG
>JARFYF010000022.1:19266521-19279719 GCA_030265395.1 Rhina ancylostomus | reverse complement strand
CTCCAAATCACACTACAGAATTCTCAAAACTAAAAGGGTTAATGCTGGAATTCTAGCAGGAAGTTGAGAGAAAACCCTCCTGAAGGGCAGTACAGTGGTACAGCTAATAGAGCTACTGATTCACAGCACCAGAGACATGGGACTGAACTTGAATGATGCCTGTGTAGAGTTTGCATATTCTGCCTGTGACTGCAAGGATTTCTACCAGCTGCTGCAGTCTTCTCCCACATTCCATTGATATGCAGATTATTTAGTCTGTATAAATTGCCCCTTTGTGTTTAGGTGAGTGGTAGAATCTTGCAGGGGGTGGGGATGAGGGTATTGATGAGAACATGGGAAGAGTGGGGGGGGGAAAAAAGTGGGATTAATGTAATATTACTATAAATGGGTGGTTGATGGTCAGCATGGTTTTGCTGGCTGAAGGGCCAACTTCTGTGCTGTATCTTTCTTTGAGCTCATATTCCAGTAAACCTCGAACTACATGGCAAATGAGACAAGCTTCGATGAGCATCTTGGTTGGCATGGATGAGTTGGGCAAAGGACCTGTTTACATGCTGTATGACTCTTATGTATGAGCATATGATTTGGGAAAAGAGTAGACCACTTGGCCCTTTCAAGTATGCTCCACCATTTAATAAAATCATGGCTGATCTGATTGTAACCTCAGCTTGCATTCCTGTCTACCTGCAGTAATCATCCCCTTGTTTATCAAACTGCCTTTGCCTTAAAAATATTCAAGTACTCTTGGAAGAAAGTTCCAAACATACTCGTGACACATACAGAGAAAAATCACCTTTTATCTTAAGTGGGTGACCTGTTATTTTTAAACAGTGAGCTCAAGATCCCCTGACCCCCCCCCCCCCCCACATCATGAGGAAATATCATCTCCATGTTCAACCTCCCTTAGGATCTTTAAAACAAGTCACCTCTCACTCTTCTAAACTACAGTGGATACAAGCCTAGCTTGTCCAACCTTTCCTCATAAGACATCCTGTTGATTATAGACCTGTTGAGATGGTAAACTGAATAGTCTGATAATGGGCCCATTTTTTTATAAACAACAAAAGAACAAATGTGGAAGGGAAGGAGATACCATTCTTAATATAAAGACCTCTGGCAGAACTCTAATTGGTGGGATAGCCAGACAAATAGGTTCTGTTACATTATGTCCTATTTGGCCACCACAGCTTCTGAAACATACCTGTTCAGTTGACTGAAATTCTGGAAGAAATCCACATGTAAAGAATATCTTTTTCTCCTCCTAGGATTTGGAGCAGGAGGTCTTTTTGGCACAATTTAAGAGACAAATCTGTATTCTTTCCTATTCTGAAAGCAGAAAGTGGATGATAATGCATCAGAGTTTAAGTGAAATGTGGAAAGAATATGAACATGAATATTTTGGAAGTATTAAGAATGAAGTTGTAACATTGAGAAATTAAGTGTTTAACCTCACAGAATTAGCTTTAACAGAAATATTGAGTGTTTAATCTTGCAGAAGTAAGCTTGCAACATCTATCACAGCTGTATCTAATGGCTTTAATCTGTGTGGCAAAATATTGAAAATGTAACTGCAGCAGAACACACCACTGCAGTTAATTAACTAGGATGAGATGAACATTAGAAAAGAAGGAAGATGGTGGCAACAGAGTTTAATTGTCCAAAGTGAAGCATATCATTCCAGAGGAAGTCAGAGCTGTTATAAAGCTAAGCAACCAAAGGCCTAGACAGGAAGGAAAACCCTTTATTTGACATTGATAATTTGTCAGTGATGTGCTCAACACTAACTGTAAAATTAACCTTATTAATCCATTTTGTAACCTTCTTGTGAAAATAAATCTTAGTACTGTAATCAAGAGACCTTAATTATGATTGAAATACTTGTGATACACAAATTACATTCAGGCTTATTACAAACTCTGCTAACAATATCTACTGATGCTCACTGTAATTTGCAATGCTAATTTTACTGTGGTGTTGATTCCATTAACTGGATGTTACTAATAAATTGCTATTTGACAATTATGTCTGAATTCAGTTTTAATGGCTCTGGATGGAAGAAATTAAATCATTCCTCTTAGTGTCTGACTTCACATTTGAAGACTGAGTGATGGAAATTAAATCATTCCACTTAAGGTTTTTAAAATTCAAAAGTGATTGGCAAAGGCCAAGACTATTACAAATAACTTGGATTATGCATGTGAGATGATTCAGACATGAAGTACATTGGGCATCTAAGAAATCAGGGAATGTATGGCAGAAATCCAGAAACCTTGCTGCTCCTATTGGTCTTGGCTACTTAATCTTTAGTGCACCAACTGAATTGAGAGTGTGCATATATTTCATTAGTTTTACCATCTATACTATTTTGCTGTGCTGAAAACAATCTTACTACTATTAACTTTGTTACACTGCTGATGGTTCATTTTTCCATTATTATTTTTCCTCAGTAAAATCCTGAACATAAAGGCATTGATAAACATGTGAAAATAAATCTGTGCATACACATTGCAACTATTAAGAATTTGTCTTCAATTAAGCAATAATGAAGTTGAATCTAACTGTTAGGTGCTTACCAATTACTGAATGCAAATACAAAACTTGGAAGTGAGAAGCATAGTAAAACTCGTCAAGAGGAAATAGGTAGAATAGATCAAGACAAATGAAATTTAACACAGGAAATGCAAGGTGTTACATTTCAGCAGGAAGAATAGAGGCAATATAAACTACAAGGCAATTCTAAAAGGAGTACAGAAACAAATATCAGGGTGTATGTGGTATAAATCATTGAAAGTGGTTGGTCAGGTTGAGAAAGTAGCTAAGAGGCATTCAGGATCCTAGGCTTCATAGAGGCATAGAGCACAAAGACACAGAAGTAATGGTGAAACTTGATAAGACAATGGTTTGGCCACAAATGCAATGTTGTGTCAGTTCTGGGCACTACATTTTTGAATGCCAAAGAATGAATTACATGGAGAGAATGGAGAAGCTGGGATTTTTTCCTTAGAGGAGTCTGCAGAAAATCTAATAGAGGTGTTTCATGAAGGATCTAAATAAAATTGATAAAGAGAAACTTACCATTTGACGTAAGAGTTTTGAAACAAAAAATGTGGAATAAACCTGATTGGCAAATGAACAAAAAGAGACACAGACATTTTCTTTAAGCAGTAAGTGATTAGGATAAGGAATGTAGTGCCAGGAGGGTGATCGAAGGCAGATACAACTGTAGCTTCCAAAAGAGAATTGGATAGTTACTTGGGAGGGAAGAAATTGCAAGGTTTTGGGGAGAGGGTGAGAGAATGGGTCCAAGCAGAATGTTTTTACATGGAGGTTTAGACCTGTGTGAGCACCTTTCTGCAACTTCATGATGTTTGGTATTAATGGGTCCTGCAAACTTGTGTCAGCTAATAACTCCACATATGGGTGGTGGGTGATAAGAGAGGAAAATACCTACCATTCTTCGTAGAAAAAAATATTATTTGATTAAATATTATCCATCCTGTGCTAAAAAGGCAAATGATTATGTAAAACCAGTTTGGCTATCCATGAATCA
Source organism: Rhina ancylostomus (assembly GCA_030265395.1). Lineage (NCBI taxonomy): Eukaryota > Metazoa > Chordata > Chondrichthyes > Rhinopristiformes > Rhinidae > Rhina > Rhina ancylostomus. The sequence goes on along the minus strand of JARFYF010000022.1, from coordinate 19,276,169 downwards.
AACATGTAGTAACATCATGTACAATTTTGTGTACACTATTCCTGAAGCATAAAGAAAGATATGTTTCAAAGATATGCATATATCACTCCCTATAAAGCACTGAGCATTTTTAAAAATACTACTCATTAAACCATTAGTGTTTAGGGCAGGAACAAAGTTCTTCCACAATTGTCAGTTTTTTTTAAAGTCTTTCAATGATTTCCAAGCTAAGCCTTGGGTTTTTCAACTCAGATTCTACAGTACTCTCATTTATGCTTGCCTTCAGATGTCCTCCTTACTGCTGTTATAGTGATGAAATTAGCTTCCATCAGATACATATGATTTCTTTATTAGTCACATGTAGATCAAAACAGTGAAATAGATCTTTTGTGTAGTGTTCTGGGGGCAGCCTGCAAGTGTCGCCATGCTTCCGGTGCCAACATAGCATGCCCACAACTTCCTAACCTGTACATTCTTTTGGAATGTAGGAAGTCCACAACTCAAACTTTGAATTTTGCTGATTTCTGGGCTACTTTTAAATTCCTGAAAATATTCCTGGCTTTGATTCTGTTGATACCATGAGTTGTTCTACCATCCTGGCTTATGTCTGTAAATGTTTTTGTATCATTGAAAATGTTAACCTCTCTGTACTAGTGATGGTGAGGCAATTTTAAAGATAATTGCTATGGTTAACTTTCAGCCTGATTTATTGGCTAAAAGTCAACTTTCCTTTTGTAAGGAGCATTGAGTATGAAATAGGAGAGCAAGATCATCATCTGCAAAGTCAAAGCCTTCAAGGGATAAAGATATCAGTCTGATCCCTCTTGGCATGTCTCCTATTATAACCCCATTACCCAATCATGACAATGTTGAAAGGAGCTGCAGACATGACACATCTCTGATGCACTCCTGTTTTGAGCTCTCTGTAATCAACATTGCATGTCAAGTTAAAAGTTTTTAATGATGCTGATTAAATGGAGAGAGGTTCCTTATGCTTACAAAATATGCCACAGGCTGGTTTTCAAAACCTTCTCGAAGTTCTATGCATTTGTGCAGAGTTCCCCATTGCCATTCTGAATATCCTTCTATTATGTCTTGTAAAGTGAAATACTGGTTTATGCATTGACAGTCTTTGCAAAAATTTGCTTCTGATACACATTGAACTATGAATTTCTAACACCTTGCTTGGTAGAGATACTAGCATGAATCCACACATGATGGTCATTATGTGCTCCTTTCTTGTGTATCCTCAATAAAACCCCATAGGTCCATTCATCTTGATCTTTTTCCCCCTTCTCTGGACTCTCATGACTCAGATTTTGAAAACTTTCATGTTCAATTTGTCTTCCTGTTTTTTTTTTGAAGATTTGATGGATTGGATGATCTTTGTCAGGGTGTCTGCATTGATATCAAGGTTTTCTTCTACTTCCTGGTTGCTTTTTTAGATAGCTCCCTGTTCACTAGCTTTTGGTGCACTATCCAGTGCATTACTTTTTGGTTCACTTGTCATTTGGTGGCCTTGTTTGCTTCTGGTGAGTATGTTTGTTGTTTTCCATTGATAAGCCATGTCATTTTATACAGTTCTTTGATCACTGAGCAGCTGCATTGTTTTTGTTGCCAGCTTATCACTGTCTTCTCTCATAAGGTGTATGGCTTCCCAATTTGCCCCATCCTAATGTTCATTGTGTTTCTCCTCTAACCACTGAGTTTGTATCTACAAGGTCCTCCAGTGTTGATGGCATTCCAGATATTGGGGTGTACACAATGTCCACTCCTTTCCTTTTTCTGCCTAGGCTAAATAGGCTTCATTCCTCTACATATGGATTATTGCTACTTTACCCTATTTCTTGTTGATGTCCCCGTCAGTATTCCATTCGCTCCAAGTGCCCGAGACTTATGCTTTAACTGCAGAAGCTAAGCTTTCTGCATTTTGGCAGACTTGAGCTTGTCAGTTATATACAACATCTCTCTTGTTTGGTGGACTGATACTCCTCAATTTTACCTTTAATGGAGGGTGCCACAATGTGGTTATCGCTGCCAAAAACTGCTCACTTTCTCTCTTTGCCATTGATCATCTTAGTCCATCTATTTTTCTCTCTGCCATTTGGAGAACATCATATTAGCTTGTGAATATCACAATATTGAAAATGTGCTCCACTGCTGACTTGTGGATCTCTGCAATATAAATGAACAAGTCTTTCCATTTAGCCCTGATGCCACACGCACACATCTTCCCATTACACTTTTATTATCTGCGTTGTCCTTACTGACTTTGGCATTCAGGTTTCTCATGGTGATACTTTTATTCTGGCATGATACAATGTATAATTCTGCCTGCAGTTTGAGGTAGAATTTGTCCTTTGCATCACTGTCATTTGTTGGAGCACCGCACCAAACAAGAGTGATGTTGCTGTTTCCAATTCGATCTGGTTTTTATAAATCTGTTGCTGATGTGCTTCCACTCCAGCAGTAACCACTCCATTTCCTTCTTCAAAAGGTTGGCAACAGGATGGTGTTTTCTTCATCCCATCCAGAATATGCTGAGTTTCTCCTGATGCTGTTGTTAATCTTCCTGACCATTTACTGTCACTGATGCTTGTGATGTACAAGCTGTAGTGTCTCATTCCTGCTGTGACCTGAACTAGATTTCCTCTTTTATACATGACCTATACATTCCCAAAAACAATGTTGCTTTTCAGTCTTGGCATTGTGCTCTTGAGTCTTCATGCTAATGGCTCCTTTTGGCTTTAACCACTGGCAGTCATACAAATCTGACTTTTTCTCCAGCATCATTCCCAAAACAAATTTCATTTTATGAAGAACAGTTGTTGGCACTATGCCTGACTACCAGCCTAGTGAATTAGGGTGCCTGTTTTGTCTGGACCCTTCTCAGACCTATCTGGCATAGTTGAATGTGTTAGGATGAAAAGCTACTACCAGCATATACCCTGATGATGATTATAATATGCATCCTGTCCCACCACAACAAGGTGTAAACACCAGGGCACAGAAGATCTTAGCAACTTTTTAAAAATTACTGATCAATGATTGAAAGAATGAGTTTACTTCCTCAAACTTTTATCTTTCATATCGTGTATGTATATTTGATATTTAATTAAAGTAAACATGATATGTTGTGTCTTTATATGAATACAGATAATCTTGAAAGAATACTAATTAAGAAAACATAACTTCTCTTAGTCACAAAAGATAAGCAATATCCCAATTTTGCAAGGAGAATCATGTTGTGGATATAGTCCAAGATATAGATATACTATAAAGTGTACTTTGGCTCTGCATCAAAAGCTTTTGAAACCATGCAGAAGTATCCTGGAGAATTCTGGAATGGGTAGGTATGTGCATTATAGCATTTTGTAGTTTAATCACTAACAATCTGAAAATGAAATTCCTGAGAAAATATTTCTTCTCAACATGTACCATCACTTGCCGAGTACTTAAAGCTATGATCATTCAACAGTACAGTACTGGAGATAATTCCACCACCATGTTCCATCACTCGTTCTTCTAAAGAAAAATGCAATTAGTCTCTCCCTTTATACTTAGTCTGCATTTTTCAATTTTTTTCTCCTTGAAGTATTTATCTAACTGCCTTTTGACAATTATAATTCAGTGTGATTCCATTCCCTATCAGGCAGTGAATTGCAAATTGTAAATATTTTTTACATCTTAAAAATCCTCATCACATCTGATTCTTTGCCAATCACCTTAGATTTAAATTGCTGGTTATCAAGTTCCCAGCCATTGGAAACAATTTTCACTCTATCTAAAATGTTTGATTAAAACCATCAAAAGTTCCTCTTAATCTCTGCTTTAAGGGAAAGAGAACCCAACTTCTCCAGTCTATTCACGTAAATGCAATCACTCATCCCTGCAACCATTCTGATAAATCTGTTCTTCATCCTTTCCAAAAATATTCCTAAAGTGTGATATCAAGAAACCACTTGGAGCAGGACCAACTTTTCAGAGGTTTAGTGTAACTTCTTGACTTTTGTGTTCAATGCTTCTATTTATAAAACCTGGGTTCCTAAATGTTCTATTAACTACTTTGTTAATCTGTCCACCCACATTCAAAGATTTAATCATTTCCACTTATTATCTTGTTACCTTGTCTCATCCTTTTTGTCTTGAATTTTTGTTGGTGGAATTGTAGATTGAACACACTATTAGTTCAATCTACAATTCCACCAATTATGAGCTTTTCACTGTTTAAAATAGTTCCAGTTTTATATAGTCTCCAAATTTTGAAACTGAACTTTGTACACCAAACAAGTCAATAAACAAAAAGGATTTATCAGTACTACTGCCAGGGGGAGAGATTCAGCAGTAATTACTGATGCAAAATGTGTGGGTGAATATTGGGCACCAATAGTACTCCGTTTGATGCAAGTCAATGGAACCAGATGTGTGGAGGCAAGTCTAACCTGTAACAGTTAATCACACAGGAACAGAAAACAAAGACAAATTTCTCTCCAATATCTTTTAAAAAGGCAAATGACTCCAATGCATTGATTTGTAATGCATTGCTACCTTTTTGAGTTATGGGATGTAGTGATATCTGAAAATTATGCTTGCAATTCCAAACAATAGTAACTTACATTTTTCCCTGAAAATATTTGTTCCTACAAGTGCACAGTTCAAATTCAACTTTTCATTGTTTTGAATGGGTTTAAAAAAAACTAATGCACATGTTAAAGCTTGTTTCAATTTATTCCTTCAGTTACCATGTTATAAAAAGCACAGTGGAAATGAAGCATTGTCTAAGATTTCTCTAATTAAATGCCATCATGATGCTGATATCATGATATTCAAGAAGAAATTAAGTGTTTGTTTAATGAAAACACATAACATCTTGTAACTCAAAGTATAAGGATTTTTCAACATCCATAGATGTCTAATTGAGATAATTTAAATGTATCCCACCTTGGTTAATGAAACATGCACAGCAGTGCACTATAAATACAATAATTTCTGTTCTCACAGACCCCTACTTATCCCTTTACAAACTTGCCTATTATTTGGCTGCATATTCTTGAGTGAAATGATAGGTGCTTTGGAAAGCATCTTTAAATGCAAAGTAGTTATCACAGAAAGGTGCCTGTCCCATTCCAGATTATACAAAATCCACATAGCATTTTTAAAATTTGTATTTGTAACTTGTCACTATCATAACACTTTAAATGTTGTATTCTCTCTAACTGCTTCTGGGAGAATAGTCTGCATTTCTATGTATTAGGAAATATGGAAAATACTTATGCAATTGCCTAGTTTGGAACTATGCAACAACCTTGATGCATAAAGATTAAAACTTTGGGGAATCTTTTTTCTTTCTAATTAGAAATGAGGAAATACACAAGACAATGTCAAATGGAATTTTTCTCATCTACTTTATTACAGGATGTTGGCAAGCTGCAACAACCAGGTTACCTGATCTGGTAATTAATCAGATAATGAATAGAGGACAAGTAGCTGGTTGTTTACATTCTTTCTGTCAGATGAGATTTTTTAAAAGCTTAATCACCAGGTTATCAATGTCCTACTTTCTGCCATATATGGTTGTTAAATCAATTTGATTGACAGTGTTGACTATTATGACTACAAACCACCTGCTTCTATTTTCCTAGCCTGCATCAAAGAGCAGAGACATAAATGGGAATTGGTGTCCTACTTCTGTCAGTTCATTTCTTGTGTGATATAACTGGGAAGAAACTATAGGGACTAATGGGGTTTAGTCTCATGTAAAGCTTAAGAAAATACTTCAGTAAATACTGATATAGAATCCCAAAATATTGAGTTCATAAATGATACTGGCTATAAATGTCAATCTGCAAAGATGAATAATTATAATGTTGGTGCAGTGAAGCAAGATTTTAACCTTTCAATTAGGAGAAAATGCATTAGGAGGAAATGAAGAGGCTGGATCTGTTGTCTTCCATTTTCACCTGCTACTCTGACTAAGACACTACAATTTGAAGGTTGACTAGCTTCCATTAACTATGTAGATCAGGGTCCAAGTACAATTTTAATTTTGACACTGGCCTGAGTGAAGAGGTTGCTGTGAGAAGAGAACCTGCAACCAGAAGAGGCCATTAATGTGAGCTTGGGTCATCACCTTCCTTCAGGAAGTGTTGGGTTATTGCTGATTGAAGTGGTGCATTGGAGAGGGTTTGATGAGAGAGATCTCTAAAGAAACAGGTTCAGTGGGTAGCTCCCAATACAGCCTTATTAGCTGGGGAAGAGGAATTATACAGTTCAATGTGCAAGTGATACACTCTTCCATTTCCTGGTTAATGGAATCATTGTTGTCCATTGATTCTGTGAAAAGCTGAGAGATTTTACACACCTCTTCATGCTGTTATTTGCACTGAGGAATTGTTGGCTTCTACCATGGGTGTCATTCCCTTCACTTGTGTTTATAGCTTTATTTCCTTTTGTTTGAGTTCAGTAAGATTTTCATTCTGAAGCCACACTGACCTTAATACTTGAGGAAAACTTTAGCCTAAGTTGTTCTTTATTTTGGATTCCTAACACCATAAGCTAAATTACTAATATGTTCAAGACAAAGGTTCATAGATTTTTGGAGAATAAAAGAATCTGGCTGTGGATAGTTCACAAAATTAATTCTGACATGGAATAACAGCCATGATCTCATTGAATAGTGAATTAAGTGAGAAGAGGCTAATGTCCTACCTTTGCTGCTCTTCCTTATGTTCTTAGCTATCAGAAAAAGCAAGCACTAAGTATTTCCAAAGTAAACATTTTAACTTAAACATCATGGTATCAGAAATCCAAGATAAAGAGCATATTTGGACAACTTTTCCCTCAAGTATTAAAGTCGGTGTAGCTTCAGAAAATGAAAATCTTACTCACTGCTTTAGTTTGGGCAGTGAGGTACATCTGCTACATGACAGCAAAAATAAAAGATGGGTGATGTTGTTTGGTGAACTTGAGAGGTGACAATTTACCCCATGTACCTGTTGCTCTTGTGCTTTTTCTGGTACTGTTAAAGAAGCCCTGATGGTGGATTTTGTATCTGATACATACTGCAGCCACTGGAATTGTGGTAGATGAGGTGCATGTTTAGGTGGTGGATGATGTGCCAGTAAAATACTTTTTGTCCTAGAAAGTTTAGAGCTCTTTAGAAATTTTGGTGGATTTTCAATTACATTTCTGAATTGTCTCTTGCAGGTGGAGGAAAATTCACTGGGGAATCTGAGTGAGTTATTCCACACATTATTTGTCCTGATCTAGTCTTGTGGCCAATATGTATTGCTAGATCAGATGTTTCTGGTCAATAATGACCTCGCCACACTCCCTCCATGCCACATCCCACCCCTCCTCACCCAAAACCTAGATGCTGTACAAGCCCTAATGCAAAAGAGATCAGTAATACTGTTCCCTGAAGAATGGAGGAACATTTATGAAGTAAGTTAAGGTTACCACAGCCCTTAAGATCTTGTGCACAGATGCCCAAGGGCTGATTTGCTTAACCTTTGAGTTCAGCTCCCTCCATTGTTAATTTTACTTTGAACATCCTGTGATGGTATGTAATCTGAATCTCTTAACAAGCAAAAATAATTAACCAACAGGCAACACATTTCACCATTTCATTTGCTCCTGTTCTGGAAATGATTGCCTGAGCTGAGCCTTTAACAATGGAACTGTTTTTTAAAAAAAAGAACTCATAAACAACCACCAGATGAATGAGAGTGAATCAAAGTCATCAACATTGTCATTTTAAAATAGACTTCTGATAAACAGTCATCTTAGTTTCCTTTAGACACCACTCAATTTGTTATGTAATCAAACTTTGTTTATAAAATCTTTAAGGTTTCTTGCCTGTCAAAGGAATATAAGCATTTTGAAAATTATGCAATAAAATCTATTATGGTATTCAACCATTAATAACATCCAGTGCACACAAGTACAGAAAAGGAAAAAAAATTAATTTTCCCTGGTGGATCAGGCTGCTTTCAGTCAGGAGCTTGCAAATTGTCAACACCTTTTAATGACCATTTAATGTTATGAGCCAAAATTCCTTTAGTTCCTCATCATTCTTGCACATGTGCTAAGGGTTCACTCATTTGTTACTCCATATGAAGAAATGATTTTCCACTACATGCAAATTAAAAATGGCTTTCAAAGTTAGAGCACAGAAGCACTTCAAATTACACACAAATAAGCAAATCAACATTCCACATCAGACTTCCCTGCAATGTTGTAAAATGTGGACATTTGGGAAACTCTAATTTGTTTCAATTTAAAATGCAATTCCATTCCAGCCCCATTCCCTGTTCTGGAAATACAACAAAGGATGCTGAATTGAGGAAGTTAAATCATTCACATGAGCAGACACTTTCTGAATCCAAAAGATGGAACAGTATCTCTCTTGAAGCAAAAAAAACTTCCAAGTATGACCATAGCTTCTCATCATCTTGCAGATTTTTTCATCAATACTGAATAAAACTAGCAAATTATAAGTTATTTGGGAGCTTAAAAACTAAATTAGTGTACATATCACTCATATCCCAAAAACTATCAATGCACTTTAACATTCTACTTTCTCACATTTGTACAGTTTCAAGATGGGAGTACATAAGAAACTGCAGATGCTGGAATCTAGAGCAACAAACAATTGTTGGAACTTGGAGTTGAGTAGCCTGGGGACGGTGGGAGTTGTCAACTTTTCATCGTTCAACATGAAATATGGACAATTCCCTCCATCCAAAGATGCTGCTTGACCCACTGAGTTTCTCCAGCAGGTTATTTGTGGTTCAAAATAGGAATCTTCAACCTGGCTGCAGTAAAGTTAGATTTACCTATCCCATTGGGTTTTTTGCTTGCATATTTCTGTTATACTGGAGAAAAACAAACATTGCAACATTGTTTATTCACTCCCTGCTCATCATCTTTGCACAGTGGCTGCAGTGTTCCCCTTCCACAAAATGAACTTCAACTGCATTTACTCAACAGGGTTATGCTGACAGCAGCTCCAAACCAGCAACCTCTGCAACCAAGACCATGAAGTGCATGGAAAAGCCTCCATCTTCATGTTCCCTTTCAGGTCAAATACCATCTTGACTTGGAGATTTATTTTGGTTCTTTCTCATCGCTGAGTCAAAGTCCTGGAATTCTCTATCCAACAACACAGTGAAAATGAAAATTAAAACAAAACGGAGATGACAGACAAAAAAAATCTGCAGATGCTGGAATCTGGAGTAATACACAAAGTGTTGGAGGAACTCAGTGGGCCAGGCAGCATCCATAGAGATTTTAAAAAACGCTTTGGGCCAAGACCCTTCATCAGGACTGAAAAGGAAGAAGGCAGAAGCCAGAATAAGAAGTTGGGGGAGGGGAGGAGCACATGCAAGCAGGGGATAGGTGCGTTCAGGGGATAGGCAAGTTCAGGTGATAAGCGGAAGGCAGGGGGGAGGAAGATGTAATAAACTGAGAGGTGATAGGGAGAAGAGGCAAAGGGCTGAAGGAGGAGGAAGCCGGTTGGGGAGGGCAGTGGACCATGGAATAAAGGATGGGGGGAGGAGAGGAGATGGGCAGGTCATCAAGGTGGAGGAAGGGAGCCATAGGAATAAGGGAAGACAAAGGAGTTGGAGGGGAAAAGAAAAAGAAGGGGTGGGGTTACCATAAGTTAGA
>JARFYF010000022.1:19160604-19174520 GCA_030265395.1 Rhina ancylostomus | reverse complement strand
GTAAGCCCAGTGTAGAATGTGCACTTGTGACATAATGGACAAGTGCACATAAGCTGAAGTGCAGCAGAGTATTTTCTAAGGCCAGAAACAGTAATGGTAATATGGATACCAAGCAAAGCCCCATATATAATGTTATCAGGTTCTCTATACTGATTGGTTAACCTTCATATTGGAAATTGATTACTGATTTAGGGTGAAAGGGGTGAAAGCAATTTAAGACTTTACTCAACATAAACATTCATATGGTTGCAAAATGAAATGGGGAAGACTGTACAGCTTAAATGGATTTTGATGCCATTTGTTACAGTGCTCGATGGAGAGGAGTGAAGTATATTGATTGTAAGACAGAAACTGGTGACGACAATGTTGTTGTGTATCTGAAATGTCGTCTCTATTTAAATGCAAGTTGTCATCAAATTATCTTCACTATGTACCCACCTGTTCATTATAATTTACATTGTTTTAATCTTTACGCAATTGCAATGTCATTTAATTTTGCAGTGTTATCCATGCAGCTACAATAAAATAAAAACTGAAAATCCAGAGAACGGCATCATTAGTTTTAGCATAATGCTGGGAAACTGACTTGAGAAGCCATTGACTAAGGGAATATTACAGATCAACTACTCTCTTATAACCCAATCTTGTAGCAGTCTCTGATAACCACAATTAATGTTTCACTGCCTTTACAAATGTGCCTCAATACTGAATCTATTGATTGCCAGCAACCTTTTTGTTGCTAAATATTTATACTTGTACACATGTTCATTAAAGAAAAGAAACATTTGAGTAATCTTCACCTTAGCAGATTGTTGAAAAAAAACATTATTATTGTATCTTGGTGTGTTTTCAAAGATGGGTGGGCGGGGTGGTCAATGAATTGGATAGAATAGATTCTGTTGTGTGTGCTTTGCTGAGTACAATAATTAAGCATAATCCTATTCTTTGAAAAAGGGACAGTTTTTTTGCAGAATGCGGATGTAGTACCACATATCCTTCACTTTATTTAGAACTGAATGGACTTTTCAAATGGAAAGTGTGATCTCCTCTTATCCATGTAGATTAGGAAGATCATACACTCAACTATTCAGAAGAATTTAATGAACAACTAGGATGAAAAGTCAGTCACCCGAGTTGGTTATTATAAAATTCTGAAATGAAGCTAACAATGGGGAAGAGATAGCAGATTTGATGACCTTACAAATACTTGCAATGGCACAGAATCTAAACTGATCATTTGTTTTTCATCATCTCTTCAGTGATCCCATTTTCAGTTGCCTTTCCCCTGCCCTTTGTTCAATGATGAATTGTCTGTCATCAGACATTTTTCAGTTTTCCTTTTTTTTTTGTTAGTCAACTGGGATGACATTTCTTGTTATTCATCTTACTGAAAAAGTGCAGGGTACAGTCAGCAAACAAAATTACTTCTGTTGTGGAGAATGAAACTGACTATATTTTGAATGGAAATGGCTGCACCCTCTTTTGCTAAGTTAATGGCAGACCATACAACACATTAAATAAAAGCAGAAGATGCTGGAAATGCGTGGCAGATTAGGTAGCATTTGTGGAAAGAAAAGCAGAGTTAAGGTTTCAGCTTGATCTTTTGAACTTTCTATAAGCAATGCCTGACCTGCTGAGTGTTTTCAGCATTTTCTGTTTTTATTTCAGATTTCTGGCACTGATAGATTTTTGTTTGATTTTAATAATAAAAGATAGATCAATTTCTAGAACTTTTGAATGTTATTGAACAGAAAGCATACATATGAACACTTTCTGAATGTGAGAAACTCTTCAGTCACCTTTCACCAATACTTATAAAATATATAACATTTTGACTTTTAAGGGGTGTATAATTTTGGCTTTGTTATAAAAGTCCTTATTTTACTTGGCCATCATACCAACTTATGCAACCTGTTGTTTTATTTTATTTGATGACAGCATTGTGAAATATTTTTTTAAAAAATATATGTTTCTGCAAGATAAAAGTTCCTGGTTAGTTCAGGATTTGGGGCTTGGTGATGGAGAGGGTAAGATGATGTCACCCAGATTTACCAGCATTTAATCTCTTATTGAATAACTACAGTTTGAGAAACAGACCATGTCAGATGTGGACAATGTTGCAGTGTCAATTAGCCGGCCAAAACACAGATCTTGCCTGCATATGAAAATTGACCAAATAAATGAGATACTAGAGGTATTATTTATTACTATCAGGTGAGGGATGACAAAAAAAAGTAACAAATCCAATGCTTTTGTACTCATCTCCTCTAGTTTTCTGCTTTTAATTTTCCCATTGCTTGTGCCATCCTCACATAATTTCCCACGAAATAAATTTTAAAAATTATACAAGTTGATTGATAGACTGAGCATGTGGTAATTTTTCTTGATCACAGTACAGCTTTTTGTATGGGTTGTCATCATTAAGTTCTTATTTCACGCAGCAGTTTTTGTTTGAAAAATGAATTTACTGTGCCAACTAGTGTTCTAGAGTGCTTGAAGTTGTGACAGAACTTCGCTGTCTGCTGAGTTTCACTCTGGCAGAGAATCTGACTGTTCCACAGTCTAAATTCTAAGAGGTTTACCAGACACCAGAGGAGCTTATTCTGGACCAGGCTTCAAGTGCTTTACCATAGCCACACAGGAAGCTGAAGCTGATTGTGGTTTTGGCTCAGATGTGTTTGATTCTTCAATCTATTAAGTGTTGCAATCAAGAGCCAGCTGTTTTGTGTCTTGTAATGAAATAATGAATTAGCCCAATGTCTGACCTGAATGGGGCCATCATTATGTAATTAAATATCTTCTAAATCAATTACTGGATCAATAGTGATGCTGTTTACTGTTAATGGGCAACCTATTCAGTTAAATTTGGTATGTGTGTTAAAATACATACCAGAATATAAAGTTATGCATATAGGGAGGGAGGGGGTGGTTGGAGCACAAGAGACAGATACATGGAAGAAAGGAAATTAAATTATTCATAATGAACTGTTTGTGTTGGTGCATTAAATTTGACAGGGTTACTATGGCAATAAGAAGTCAATCTCAAGCACTATGTATGGCAATGCAGCAAGATTAGTTTTAAACGATCTGTATGCATGTGCACATATATTCTGTGCATAATTGTGCAGCATCTCAGAACACAAAATGAATTCTTCAGCAAGGCCTTTAAAGACTAAGCATCAATTTTGTGCTGTTATTAACATTCAAATTTGTGTCTGCATCTTAATCTTGTTCTTCTTGCCTCCTTTTAAATTAAGAAACAACAATGTATGAATTAACTATTGCACCCAATAGCTTAACAGTGGCTGAATGGCCAGATAGCAAGCATTAATTAGTATGCGAGTTTCAATGTAGGTTTATGTTCCAAAATTTTACAGAATATCTGAAGCTGCCCGTCGTATGTACTATTGAAACAGTGTCTTTTGTGTGCTGTCTCTTCAGTTAGGCTGTAATTAAGGATAATATTTAGTTGTACCAGTAACTCTAAATATAGTGCTGTTTCAATGCTTTTAAACTTTAGAGACATTATGCGTTAATTGGCCTGATCTTAAAAGAAAATTAAGTGTTTAGTAATTGCTCTTGTCGCTGCACAGGAATAGCAAGGCATTCTTATGCTCTTTGACAACTGGTGTTTTATGTGGGTTTTACAGATTTTGTTTTTACTCCCAGCATATGCTATGCTTTGAATAAGGAATGCCAAGTGTTTTTAATAATGCTGGTACTTTTTCTGGTCTTCTATGATCATTGCTTCAAAGATTTGGTTTAATTATTGGTATTGTATGCCAAAATTCCCAGAGTAGGGAGAGGGATGTTCAATGAGTATAAAGAATGCAAACTTTCGTAAAGCATGCAAAATAAAAGGCTTCTGCTTATTAAATATATTTTAACAATTCTCTTTGTGATAACATGTGAAATGATTTCATTTCAGCTGTGCATTTAAAATAAAACCTTTTAATGATATTCCTGGCACTCAGTTTAATCAGCAGGGTGGGGGACTTCCCTGCAGTCACAATCCAATTCCTTCAATTTGTCTATTATTCTTTATAGTAGGGAGATGCGGGCATCAAACTAGAAATTAGGTTATGTAGAGGACATATCATTGAAATAAAATATTTAGCCCAAATAGTCTGTTGATGATTATACATCTCTCCTAGTTGATCTGCCCCATTTTGGTCTTTTCATCTTATCTATCTATTCCATTTTCTGTCATGTATTCATCTGGTTCAGTGAGTTCTATCTATTTGGGCAAATAATGTTCTATTAAATTTAGAAGTAACTATATTGTATTTATAGCCCATAATTTTGGATTCTCCCACAAATGGAAATATTCTCTCCACATCCATTCATAATTTTAAAGATCTCTTCCAGGGCACCTTTTATGTCTTCTGTTTTCTCCCCCCCTAAAGTAAAAAGCCACAATATTCGGTCCTTTCATGACAGCAACATTCTCTGAGGATTTGCCTTTATGAATCCTTTCTTGAGCTTATTGTAGTGCCCCTGTGTCCCTTTTATGGTGTAGAGGCTAGAGATATCCACAATATCCTCTGTTTTCTAATCAGGATCCTTTACATTTTAACAGTTTCACCTGTAATTAATTCCAGTGATTAGTTTGTGTTTAAATGCTAAATTTGACCAACATTGTTGCTTTTAATAATTTGTTCCAATGTGTAAGCAATATTTTTGTTTTGCAGGTGTTTCACATTTTTTTCGATGTTAAGCTAGGTTGTCATTCAACAGCCAAGTCTACAAATTATTTAATATCTTCCCTGAGCTTTCTAATGTATTCCTGTTTCCACTGTATTGAAACAATGTTCTGGACCCTTTCCCAAATCCACTCTTTCAGTTGCCATGATGCAGCTCCCTAGTTTTAATTTTAGAAGGAAGCGTGCTGTTGCCTGCTCGATATAAAGTCTCTTGATAGACAAATATGCACTATATGTTATGGTTTAATCCATATCTGACCCACCAACCTGATCAGCACTTCATGCATTTGGTCCCTCGTGAAACCCCAATCTGGATTATGACTAGCAGAAGCCCAACACTGATCACTAAGTTCCTCGCTAGTTACAGTATACCTTCACTCCGGTCCCCTGAAAATTACCCGTTTATTATTTTTGCTGTCCCTAAACAATCCTCCAAATGTACAAATTCAATCAACCCTAATTGTGTATAATCACCTTTCTTGTTGCAACCCATTGAAATGTTTTCGGAGAATCAAAATTCATGCTGCAGCCACTGCTTCTCCCTCCTTCGCCCAACTGATTACATCCACAAAATAAAAACTGTTAACGACATTCATGTCTCTGAGTCAGTTGTGGATTCAAGTCAAGCAATGGAGACATGAACACAAGGGTTTAGTCTGAGTGATCCAGTGGAGTACTGGGTAAGTGCTGGACTGAGGGAGATTAAATATCCAATCTGTTTTTGAACTTGTGTTCAACCAAGATGCACTTCCTTTTCCAGGTGGGTACAAAGGACCCAGTGATGATATTTCAAAGAAGTGCAGGGAAACATATCTTTGGTATTTTGGCCAAAGTTCCTTGATTGGTATCACAAAAGCAGATTAACATCATTGTGATATTGCTATTCATGGGAGCTTACTGTACTCAAATTGTGCTACTACATTTCCCCTGTTGATTACCCTTGCGAAGTACCTCATTGCCTGTGATTTATTTTAGAAAGCCTTTCTGGAGCACCAGTCTTTCATTTCAACAGATAATTCCAACGTGATATTCTTTTAAATATATATTGGGCTCTGTACAATCAAGTTATGATTTTCTAGGTGCTCTGTTACTATTCTTCCATTTACACTATCTGTCTCTGACTCTTTGCTTTATTCCCTCAGCTCTTTCCTGTAGCAATGCTTATCCCTTGTTTCCCTTGGGATACAGATATATATCAATCTCTCTCCTGGATATAAGATATCTTTATTAGTCACGTACATTGAAACACACAGTGAAATGCATCTTTTTGCATAGAGAGTTCTGGGGGTATAGAGTGTCGCCACGCTTCCAGCACCAACATAGCATGCCCACAACTTCCTAACCCACACATCTTTGAATGTGGGAGGAAACCAGAGCACCCGGAGGAAATCCGTGTAGACAATGGGAGAATGTACAAGCTCCTTACAGACAGCGGCCGGAATTGAATCTGGGTTGCTGAACTGTAACAGCATTACACTAATCGCTACGCTACTGTGACTGAACCTTCATTCCGCTTGCGCAGAGAATTCCAAGGATTCCTACCTTTCGGGAAACAATTTTCTCTGTCCTTATTTTGGGGGATCACCTGGTTAATAATGCACTCCAAGATTTGATGTTCAAACCATTAGCACCAAGATCATAGACTGGAGCAGAGAAAATGTTACGTGGCACAGTAGTGTAGTGGTTAGCATAACACTATTATAGCGGCAGCGACCTGGGTTCAATTCTGGCCACTGTCTGTAAGGAGTTTGTATCTTCTCCCCGTGTCTGCGTGGGTTTCCTCCGGCTGCTCTGGTTTCCTCCCACATTCCAAAGACGTACGGGTTAGGAAGTTGTGTGCATGCTATGTTGGCGCCGGAAGAGTGGCGACACTTGCAGGCTGCCCCCAGCACATTCTCAGTAATGCAAAAAGATGTATTTCGCTCTGTGTTCTGATATACATGTGACTAATAAATAAATACCTTGTATCTGAAAACTATTGTAAGTCCATGCGGGTGAAATATTAGACAAGGCTCTGGTTCCCTTTGCTCAGAGTGGGCAAACATATACATGATTCCCTCACTGCAGGCTTTGAGTAACAGGTTGGCTCACACATGAATAGTGGTCACAATGTGTGAAGGAAAGAAGTTGGAAGGAGAGGAAAAGCTGAGGTTTATTAAATTGAAATTGGTCATAAGTAAACAATATTTTGGAAGTGCTTCTCCAAGAACTGCTTTAATTACATAGCCAATTATGGGTGCGTGATCTTGGCCAAGTGCTCTGGTGAAGACATATGGAAGCCATAATTGTGATTATTCCTTTTTAATAGAGGAAAAGGTTGGCTGAGTTTCTATACCAAAATAATGGCTATCAGCTGTCTGTTCTATTTACAATCACTCAATAAGAGTTGTGTGGGAGAGGGATAAAACTGTAAAGCTAAAATGGAAAATGTTGGTAGTGCTCAGCAAGTCAGTGAGTGTCACTGGAGAGAGGCAATAGGGTCACCACTTCACTTCAGATAACCTTCCATCAGAACCACGTTACTACAGGTGAGCAACTTATAAGGAGGAATATAGCCAAGGAAAAGGTGGTGGTTAAAAACTTGGAATAGCCTGAGATTATAGGGAAGAATAGACATAATGGCATAAGTATAAAGGTGATTTTAACAGCCAAAGTGTTGAAGAGACATTTTGTCTTCCTTGGTCCCAGAAATGCTAGTACATCATTCATGTTCAAGGTAGCCACTAAGTAGCTGAATGTTTGATCAAATAATTCCAATTAGGCCCTGAAAGCTCTTTCAGAGAACATCCTATAAACTGACCGCAGGCCTCGATGAGCAGCTTGTCATTCAATGATGCTGTTTGAATATCCTTTTTATAATGGAACCAAGTGGAAGTTGCTTCTGCAGTCTCCTAAGCTTTGATCCACTCTCTGCCATCAGTTTCCTCTGATGAAGGTTACTTCTGTTCATGGCAGCTTCTTCATCCCTTTTTCTTCACCAGTTATTACACCAGTGATAAGTTGTGTGTTCACCTGTAGAACTTGTTCAGGTGTATAATGATATTCAAGGAGCCACATTTGTCTGAAGAGCTCATTATAATCTTGCTTTGATCTTCCATTATCCAGCTGATCTTTTGCTCTAGATGAAGAGGAATGAGAAGCTTTCCTTGTGTATTAGAGCAAAATATTCTTGCTGATCTCAAAGGTTTTTGAAGTCAGAGAATTTATTTAGAGCTTCTTCACATTCCTGAGTCTATGAAATAGTTTGCAGGTAGAGCTGTAGTCCAATTTTTGTTGAAAATATAGTCGTTATTTTAAAGCATCCATCAAGCATCAATAGAAATAAATGCCCAATGATGGATGGTGATGGAGGTTGGTCATTATTAGATAGAAGTATACATGTAGCTCTCTGTAAATGATATGGGAACTTGATGGCTGTTTTCTATTGTTAAAGAGGTCCACTGTTTATGTGAACAATATAAAACTCATTTTGAAGTCCTAGATTTTTCTTTCTTCTGTTGTATTGTGCTAATAGTAGATGGCCAGAAATGAATTCAAAATGATACGGGATAATTTTCAACTTCAGCAACTGGGTAGCAGACCGATGGAACAGATGCCCAACTTGTTGTGAAATCCACCCAATCCACAACCCATTAATTCCAAACGAATGAAAACTCTGCGGTTTCTTCACTGGCTGCTGATATTGTATTTTCAGCAAACGCTTGAAGCACAGATGTACTTAGTTGGAGTGATATTTGACTTTTTTTTTGTTAATTAATTTCAGCCCTTTTGTAAAATTCTGTATTGCTTGATTGCTTGAAGTATGTGGCAGATGGGTAAATCTTATGGTGGGGGCAGGCTTCAGTGGTTCAAGAATTAGACAGGAAAAAATGTCAAAGCAAGGGTGCAATCCATCTTACCACCATAGTGTTCTGCAACATTAGGGGTAACATTTTTCTTTCACTACCCACGCCTGATTGTCAGACTCTGTTATCCATGAACATGTCCCTCAAAATCATTATCACTTGCAACAAAAGAGACTACCTATCACGAACGTCTTAAGAAAATGGTATAAAGAGCAAAGCTCTTCCTATCGGGCAGCAGAATAATATGGTATTTTTCCTCACTGTGTATTTTTAAATGAATATCTCTAAAAATGATCAAAATGGGTTATTTTACAGAATCATGTAAACAAAAGTCATAATATTAAAGCCATCAGCAATTGTACTAAGATATCTTTATTAGTCGCATGTACATTGAAGCACGGTGAAAAATATCTTTTTGTGTAGTGTTCTGGCGGCAACCCGCAAGTGTCACCATGCTTCCAGTGCCAACATAGCATGCCCACAACTTCCTAACATGTATGTCTTTGGAATGTGGGAGGAAACCCACGCATACACGGGAAGAACGTACAAACTCCTTACAGACAATGGCCGGATTTGAACCCGGGTCGCTGGCGCTGTAAAGTGTTACACTAATCGCTACGCTACCATGCCTGTTTAACTCTAACGTTATTAGAGTACAGTAATCTAAGTTTTAGTAATGGAGATTGGAATTATTTGAGTGGATTGAAGATGTATTTATTCCCAAAGGTAGAAAGGGGAAGGAGCCAACTATTCTTCACTCACAAAAAATCAATTGCTGTTGGTTAGGGAAAAATATTTATGTTCAGGCATATTCCAAGGTTATTCAGTTAATTCTCTAAAGCTTGTCTAACATTGGTGATGCTACATTTTGAAATGTTCTGTCCAACTCCGACATTTATTGAAAAGGACATGATTTGCTGTTGTTTTGATCAAGGATATCTGAGACCATAACAACAAGGGTAATTTTGGGAGATGTTGGATGAGGCAATTATTCTGGAATGTTTCACTGAAGAAGGATTGAGAGATGCCATGATTTGGGTCTTTTCTTTAAAAAAAAATTTAAATAGGGACATATCTCTTGCTGTATGAGTACTGAATGGATGGGTGGGTTGGAGGGAGAAGGGTGGTTAGAGATGTACATCCAAGCATATATAGGCTGTAGGCATTTTTTTGATGTGCCCCTTCAAGTAATCAAATTTCACCACTTTCTGGGGGAACAAAACTTACCACTCAGATCAAACTATCTCCCGTGTTTTGTTAATTGTTCATTTTGCAGCATCTTATGACAAAATACGAAGTTAAAGATACCATTTAAATGCAAGTAGTTTTTGGTGTTATATTAATTTTATTAATGCAAAAACAGCTTCAATTTGAATTAATTGAACTGAAACACAATTGTGAATGGCATTTAAAATATTATCGGATAAATTGAATGAAAGTGCGAGATTTTCCTTTCCATTAGAATTGGAAATCATGAAAATTAATACTTGTCCATCAAGTGAAACTGAGAAGCACATTTGATAACTGGAACATAACCAACTTCCAAAAATGAACTGGTCTGGTAATTCAGCGACTCCCCCATGGTATAAGTGAGTATCTCACGTCCCTCCAATCACTCTAGTGCACAACCAACATGATACAGTCATCAGTACACATGTCCCAATTCCGGAGTCTGCAGATCAGGCTAAGGAGAATCTGAAGTCACTTTGATCTTGAAGTTACCTTGATGGATCAGATCATCACTGATTCCTCTGAGCAACTTCAATGCCAGGATCATTGTAGACACAATCCTCAAAAGATATGACTGGCAAAGAGGGGGCAAGGAAGGCAAAATCCAATGAAGTCTGGCCATAGCCAATCTCCAACAGCCCATCCCATCAGAGAGACAAACATAAGGCCTCATGACAACACTGTGATCCAGGCACCCGATTATATCAAAACCAAGCAGCATACTGCAAGGAACACCTGATTAACCAGGCCCTGAAGTCTGCTGCACTCTCATCCACTGTCAAACCTGCTCTGTTATCTCCATTAACTGGGGCAACGTTGAAGGTGTCAACCTCCCCACAAAGGTAACTGATCAAGGGTAAAGTCTCACAGACAGCCTGACAACACACAGCTGACGAGAACGGCAAAGCTGGACTGGTCTGAAGGCCACAGTACCCAGCATCTGTAAAGAGATTCTTGCTGTCTCTATCGGAAAACATCAGGACTGATTTAATGAGAATGATCAGGAGATCCAGAATGTAGTTAACAGCAAATACAAGGTATTTCTGGATTGGAAAGCCCTGTCTATCTTAAGGGAAAAGAACCAACTTTAGAGACAACTGAAGACTGGGATCCAACAGACCACCCAGTAATCAGCTGAAGGGGAGGGCAGAGTGTCTGCGGACCAGCCACTCTCTGTAACCATGACAAGTGTGGAACATTCAGCACTCTTAGTGCCATCAACGGCTCAAGGAACCTGTGAAACCTCACATCTGCTACGCCACTCATTGAGATCACAGCTGATCGTTTAGCTCAGGGCCACTTCCCTGCTCCAACCTCTCAGCCTTAACATCTAAATTTAATTTCCTTAACATCTAAAATTCTATCAGATTTCAGATTAGAGAAACAAAGGACTGCAGGTGCTGGAATCTAGATGAAAAACACGATGACGCTGGAGGAACTCAGCAGACCAGGCAGCACCCAAGATTTCAGATTAGTTTATCGTCATACACACCAAGGTGCAATAAGTTCCATGCTCGCATGAAGCTCACAGAGTTAACAGTGTACATGGTAAAAATAAATACAGCAATAAATAGAGCAATGAGCACAAAACAGAATGGTGCAAAGATTGTAGTGCAAACTGAAGCAGTGCAGAAAGAAGTGCTAAACGGACAATAACCAAGAGAGGTAGAATGAAGGGATTGAGAACGTGGCGGCACCTCCGGGAAGGGGATGTGAGAGGGGAAGGGGTTGGTTCAGACGTCTGATAGCAGTGGGGAAGAAGGTGTTCTCGAGTCTGGCCAACTGGGATTTCAAGCTCCTGTATCTTCTCCCAGAAGGTAGAAGAGAGAAAAGAGAACAGCCAGGGTGGCAGGCATCCTTGACGATACTGTCAGCTTTCCTGATGTAACACATCGTGAAGGTGGACTGGATGGAAAGAACTGAGGAGCCTGTGTTGGACTGGGCAGTGTCTACCACGCTCTACTGGTTCTGTCGACCCAGAGCAGAGCTGTAACCCGTCAGTATACTTTCTCTAGTGCATCTGTGGAAGTTCGAGAGAATCCTTGTGGACAAACCAAATCTTCTCAGACACCTAAGAAAGTTCATATGCTGATGTGCTTTATTGAACACTGCATCAGTGCGAAGGGACCCAGAGAGTTTGCTGGTGATATGGATGCCAAGGAATCTGAAGCTGTCGACCATCTCTACAGCAGCTCAGTTGGTGAGCACAGGGTTGTGCTCACCCGTCATCACTCCTGCACCATCCCCACTCTCCACTCTCCATGCCCCCCCCCCCAGTTCCTTAGGCCAACAACCAGCTCTTTCATCTTGCTGAAGTTAGAAGACAAAGTTCTGACACCATTACACAAGTGTTCATCTCATGGGTGAAAATGCTCAGCAGCTGAATAGTTAATTCCACAGATTCCCTACGCTCCGGATGAAGAAATTTCTCGTCACCTCAGTCCTGAATGGCCAACCATGTGGTATTGTTCATGAAACACCTGGTACTATATTGCAAAGATTGAACCATCTAAAACTGCTGAGTTAGAACAGAGATTATACAGGACTCACCATTCCCACTGCTCCTCTGTGCCTCCTGGTCCGTGAATGTATTCTTTGATTCCACGATGTCTTGATCAGCTAAGGACAGAAGCCTCAAGTATCAGACTTGCACTGCTGCACATCCAAGTGCCCTCACCCGCTTCTTCCTACCTACTTGTTCAATCCCTCCTTCCTCCCACCCCATTCCCTGCCTCCCTTCTCATCTCCTGGGGTGTGGTTGCATTTGTGCTGACCACAGTCCACAGCCTCACCCTCAGCCATCCCATATCAGACTTTGACAAACTGTGGAACACATCATGGTTGAGTCTGATCTTCGCTTTATTACTTGAATGATTGGCTTGGACCATGACTTCATTCTCCTTGGCCGATGGACAATAAGGCAAATTATCAGGTCCCGGCACCTCCCAGCTGAGACCATCTACTCACCTAGATCACAATCAGATTTTCCTGCTGTGTCTGAATGAATTAACTTCACTGGGAATTTCAACATACGTACAACTAGATTAAATCCAGGTAGTCTCCCTGTCTGCTTCCACCTGGTTTAAACCTGACTCCCATCTTCTCTGAAAATCAAAGAGGGTAACAGACCCAAAACGTTTCTCTCTCCACAGATGCTGCCTGACCTGCTGAGTGTTTCCAGCATTTTCTGTTTTAGTCCCATCTTCTTCGAACTATTCTAGACTCAGACTGCCTCTCAACAATTTAGGAAGTCAATTACTAACAGTCCCGATGAAAGCCCCTGTAATATACGCTGTAAATAAGTTCAGAACATTTCTAAATACAGACCGAGGCCCATCAAACTCAAGTCTTTCACAAAACTCCTGTGGTTGTTTCAGTGTCAGAATTAAACAGACTCAACATTTAATCAGTTCCGGACAACATCCAGGGCAGGCCAACAAACTCCATCTCGGCTCCCACATCCCCATTACCTGATTCCTCCTCTTTTACTGTTTTCATGAAAATGCACTCAGCCTGGGCCCAGCAGGGGAACTCATTTCTTCTGCTCTGTGCTTAAGATCAGTATCTGGAGAAGGAGTGCTGGATGCCATAAACGCTGCCTTACTGTATCAAAGTCCACACGGGAAAGGAAAAGCTGGATTTACTGCAGTTGAACTTTGTCCGTTTCTTGCTGTCAGTTCATCATTCCAGGTATGTGGTAATGGGTAGTTTCTCAACAGACTCTGCCTCCCAGAAAACATGGCCACTCCCTGACCCGTGGAGTAACAGAGGTGGGGCTACGAGCTGTTCACCGACAACAAAGTGGTCACGTGGTAAGGGCCAGTCCACTGACGTGCCTGCAGAACAGAGAATCTACCTTGACACAGACCGCTCCTTCCCCAGTTCCCAGCCCCAGGTCCCTTGCAGCCATTACACAGGAGTCATCAAGTTATACAGCAGGGAAACAGGCCCTACGGCCCAACTTGTCCATGCCAACCAAGGTGCCCACCTGAGCCAGTCCCACTTGCCCGCATTTGGCCCATATCCCTCTAAACCATTCCCATCCATGTAAATATCTTTTGAACATTGTAATTGTACCCACCTCTACCACTTCCTCTGGCAGCTCGTTCCAAATACCCACCACCTGTGTGGAAAACGT
>JARFYF010000022.1:19102170-19115965 GCA_030265395.1 Rhina ancylostomus | reverse complement strand
CAGCCCAAGAGCCGTCAAACATTCCTCATATGTTAACCCTCTCATTCCTGGAATCATTCTAGTGAATCTTCTCTGAACCCTGCATCAGCTCATCCTTTCTTAGATAAGGAGCCCAAAACTGCACACAGTACTCCAAGTGAGGTCTTACCAATGCCTTATAGAGCCTTAATATCACATCACTGCTCTTATATTCTATTCCTGTAGAAATGAATGCCAACATTGCATTCACCGCCTTCACCACCAACTCAACCTGGTCTTCTACAATGTTACCCAGGTACTTGGTCATTATCAGCAAGCGAGTCTAAACAGCAGTAAAGGACAAGCTATATTACAATGATAGCTATCAAAAGTCGAGCTCTCTTCAGTGAATCTTATTGGATAGCTGTCTAGAATATTTTTAAGCATTCCTCTTTCCTTAACCCCAATATTTTTCTTGCCATCTCCTTTTCGTATCTTTTAGAACATCCCAATTGCCTTCTCAGTAGCTAACTTGACTCAGCACAGACTAATGGGAAACCTTTCCATTATATGACTGTGTATTACAACGGGAAATGTCTTTCTGAATAAGGCCATTGGGGAGCTCCCTAATATCTGTGTGTAAACTCTCCAGTTAGATGGATGGTTGCTTATTCAGTAGCTGCCAGTCCTGTGTTACTGGAACATTGTTGACAGTCTAAAATTCTATTAGCCTTTGCCTCTTTTGCCATCTCTTATTTATAACCTCAAGCTGAAATACATCAACAGCAAATTGAGTGTAATGTATTAGTCTTTAAAGGTCAAAGAACAGCAAAGAAAATGTACAGTAGCACCAAAGTTGTTTTTTTCTGTAACAAATGATTATTCCTGTAATATTCAATTGAAATTACTGTGTTGCAGCCAAGTCCCCTAAGTATTCCTGTTGGGTTCATTTAGTTCCAGTGCTAGCTGGGAGCTATAGAAAAAGTCTTAGTACAATGCAGACTTTTGTTGTGTGCAATCACCACCTTACAGACTTTGCCATTCACTTCTGGAAATTTTAACCTGCAAAGTTCTGTAAACCTTTCACTGGGTAGTATTTATGATGCAAATAATCCTTGAATGCTCCAAATGGAGATTGGTTTAATAGTGTCATGGATTCATACAGCACAGAAACAGGCCCTTTGGCCCATCCAGTCTGTGCCAACCACCAAACACCTATAACCACTCATCTACACGTGAGGGAAAATTTACAGTGACCGATTAACCTACCAACCCTCATCTTTGGGATGTGAGAAGAAACTAGAGCACCCAGATCTCATTGCTGCCTTGGGTGAGCCAAATTGCAACAATACTCAAGAAACTGAACAACATCCATAGTAGAGAAGCTACCCACTATTCACCCATGTAATCACAAGGAGAATGTACAAGTCCTCATAGACAGCATCCAAGGTCAGGATTGAACCTGGAACTGTGAGACAGCAGTTCTACCAAATCTGCCAATGTGCTGCCCATCTGCACCACTGTGCCGTTAATCTCTTTGGAAAAAAAGTCTCTAATTTCAATTTTAGAAACATTTTACACACTCAGTAAATGTTACAAGTTCCATCTAAAACAGAAGGTATTGTTTTAATTACAAATGCATTTATTCCAATTGTACATTGAAAGCAGCTTTTTAGACCACAGTACAGGTTTGATTTTAGAGCAGGCAAATAACACAGCTTCCGGTTCAGCTCTAGAGCTAAAGTAATTGATATCTGTGCACTGTTTGGGTTTCAGGTTCGTTGTCTGTCCGTTTGCTAGGTAGGTCTGTTAGTGGGCAATGTTGGAATGTTAGAAAATTCCATTTGAGGATAGGAGTTGAGGTAGGATGAGGTCAATGGAAATGGATCTGGTTCGTTTATTGGCATCATCTAGAGTGATCATTGTGAAATCTGTCATTAAATTCTGTTTTGCCTGTGGGAGATGGAAAGACACTGTAAGTGAAATAGTTTAAGCTGACATTTTACATTTCTGTGATGCAGTGGGTTTTACTTTTATTCACTCAATTAAAATATGTAGACTCACAAGCAATGTAGTGTCATAAAAATTGTCAGAATTTTTGTAGTAGGTTCATTTCCTGCCAAGCATACTGCTTAGAAAATGTCACTGCAAATTTCCACAGATGTTGCATGTCTTTATCTTGGGAAAGAACTCTAACAATGTATTCTCATAAACCTTAATCAAAACAATATTTTATTTAATGGAATGCATAAATATGTTCATAATGCAGAGAAACAAGAAGCCTATCTGCTGCACTATTTCAATTTCCAATACTTACCATTTTTCTCACTCCTTTCTCTCCCTTTAGTCTTTAGTTTTTCCCTTTTTGTCATTTTGACGCCAGTGTGAACTGTTACAAAATGAATTGCATAATGGCTGTCAAATAACAATAATTGCAATCTCTATTTACCACGTGACCTGATCTTTAGAGGATTCTTTGCTTTGAATTTTACCTTTTTGGCTCTATTTAGGTCCAAATCGTTATTAAGTTTGAGACAGACTGAACAGAGCTTTCAACAGGAATTGAAAATCTAAAATTTCAGTGTTTGTTACTCTGTGACACCATTCCCATCTGTCAATAATGACATGCTTTACTGTATAGGATCTTCTCTTGGCTGGAGAATGGGGGAGTGATGGCATTCCCACACCCTTGCGGTGAAGGTTTCAGGTTTGAAAGAAGCCTTGAGTTATTGCAGGCCTTCTGAAGCCATGTTGTGCCAGTGGTGGAGGGAGTGAATATGTAAAGTGAATAGTGGGTAGCTTCTCTATTCTGGATGTTGTTTAGTTTCTGGAGGATTGTTGCAGTTCTGCTCATCCAAGGCAGCAATGAGATTTTATTATAGCCTTGCAATACTTTATTTGTGGCAGAGGGGTTTTGCAGAGTTGGGAGATAAACCTGCAGAATCTCCTGTCTCTGTACAGTTCCAGTGGCCACAGCATTGGTAGCTTCAGTGGGTGGCAATGGGGCCTCCCTATAGGGTGTTGAAATTTGAAATTTGCTACTGGCTATGCCATTGAATGTCATGAAGAGGGGCTTGCAGGAAAAAAAGTCTTATCAGGGATGTGTCCAAGTTTGAAGCAAGCAGTAATAATCCAAGCTTAAAGAAGGTGTCTACCAAGAAGACGATTGACTCTTTGGACTCTCTGACACTGGCCTAATTAACGGTGGACAAGTTAAGTAATGCTGAGCCAGTCCTCCATCCACAGTTGAGACCTGCTTCAGTGTAAGTGAGCCAAACCATTCCAGGCCTTTTATGTACAGTATAAATAATATCAAATGCTGTTTGATGTCACTTCACATCCCCAGTGGTTTCCATGAGAACAGTGAACTTGTATCTAATTTCAGTAAGCGTGTTGCAGATGCACTAAGTAAGAATTACTTAAAAATTATATTGCACCTTTTATTGCATGATACACATTGGAATTTCTGGGCCATTTTTTGTCAATGTTTGGATTCATTGTTGTCACATTCCTTTCCAATAAGCCATTGTTCATGACTCCTTAATAAAGGGTAGAGGCAGATTATTAAATTAGAATGGTTCAGCAAAAGGTGAGACTTTTCCAGTAGCTAGCAAGACTGCTAGCTTGCCGAGGTGTCCTCTTCCAAACACAGGAGTGTTGACAACGTTGTGATGCGTATTTGCATCCCAGCAGAGATCAAACTCAATACAGGCTGGGAATTAACATTTGGGACCCTCCTTCATCTATGTGAATGTTTGGTGAGCATAACTTGTTTTATGGACAGAATGTGATGAAGCTTGTCTTGCTGTTACGTGTTGGATGAACACCAACATGGACTCGTTGAAAGGCCTGTTTCTTTGTTGAAGATGGAGCACTAGCATCTTGATGTAAAACAAACCCATAAATCTGAAAATCAACGTCCAAAGTTATCCATCCAATCCACTCATCAATGTTTAATGGAGTATTTTATGGTATGGGTGAAACAGAAGAATATTGCCTTAGAAATGTAGCTACTGAGGGAGGTGAGTTCGAGAGTTCCACAATTAGCTTCCAAAGGTGATAACTGCCATGTAAATTGTTTTAAGATATTTAGACACAATTGCACCAGAATGGCAGTAAAAACCAAATAAGCCTGAGATTATTCTATTAATTGAATGACAATCACCAAGCTGTAAAACGTGTGGGCTATGTAAGAGACAGAACTGCAAGCATATGGATTTTTGCAACGTGAGATTGTTTCATGTTCATCAAACAATAAATAAGATGACAATCCTGTTTAAATTCTATAGTTTAATGCTTAATATTAATGTAATGGTCTTGATTTAATTTTATTCATTGTAAAATTGTTCCCTAATGCTATACAGCCCATGTTCCAGAATAGATATTGCTGGCAATGGAAACCTGCTTATTACTAATGCCTGGCTATGAAATTGTTTCCTTGCTTTGAGCAAATGTTGGCATGATATCCTTTCCAAAATGCTGCTGTGGAACTGATTTTCGGAAGGTTCAAGAATTTGTGACAGTTGAAGTAACTTCTTGGGTACACACACTGTCTGTTTTTTCATTTTCATGTTTCTATTTTACAATCTTAATTGATATCACAAGGTTTCAATATTTCAGTACATAAAGCTTAATGAAGAAATGCTTTCTGCTCCATAAACCCCCTTAATGCATTACTTATAATAAAGGAACTATTCATTTTTAGTTGTGCTGAATATCATTTTGTTTTAATAATGACTAAACTTCAAATGATTTGGAATGCCCTGAGGATTTAATATGATACCGTATAAATGAAAGCAGTTCCTTTGAGGCAGAGATAGTCAAAAAGCACAGTGTTTCTGTTTGCCCTTGAAGGAGCTACCATCCTGACAGCAACTTGCATTTAGATACTGCCTTAATTTTCTAAAACATCTCAAGACATCATGGAGATGTTCTTCCCTTTTTGTATTGTTTCAGAGTTTTCCTTCTGACGTAGAAGGCCATTCTGCCCATTGAGTCCATGCCAGCTTTCCCCCACTTATTTCCTTGTAACTTAGGGAAATGCCCACTTAACAGCACCTGATTCTCAGACCAGCCACCTATTCTAGAGGTAATTTATTGCAGCCAATTAACCTTACAACCAGCAAACAGAAGGGAAACAGAGCAACTGAGGGAAGCCCGCATAATCCTAGGGGAATGTACAAACTTTACACAGACTGCATGGAGAGGTCACTGGAACTGTGAGACATCTCGACTACCTGCAGTGCCATTGTGCCACCCTTGTGAAAACAACATTTGTCATCAAGCCACATAAGGAATCTTAAATGACATCTTAAAGAAGGAGGGAGAGGTAAAGAGACAGAGAAGGTTAGGATGTAAATTCTGGAATTTAGGGTTAAAATATTTGAATAGTTGCCAAGAGTGATGTGAGTAAAGTCAGGGTTGCATACAAGGGTAGAAGTGGAGGCTCCCAGCAGTCTCAGAGGTTTATAAACTTGAAGGAGAGTACAGAGTCGGGGAGGACCAACGCCATGGAGAGATTGGAAATGAGGATGAGAACATTTAAGTCTGGGTATCAACTGGGAGCCATTGTAACTCACGGAGCACAGGGGAAATGGATGCTGGTCAGCCTACAGAAATCAGAGTTTTGGATATTCAAAATGACAAAGAATGGGAACTAGACCAGGAAAGTATTGGAGTAGTGATGTTGATAAGAAGCAAAACTGTAGGAGGGGATGTTGACATCAAATAAGAATAGACTGAATGATAGAGGAACTGAGCCAGATCTCTCTCTCTTGAGAAATCTTGGCAGATTTCTTTTGTCTCCTATCAGCTAAATTAATTCATATTTTTATGATTTGACTCATCTCTCGTATCAGAATTTATATATCACCTTGCCATTATTTACTCATCTTAGAATAAAGTTGCCCAGATATTTCTTAACGTGGATAAACAGTAGAAAAGCTTGAGACTACACAAACTCCATTTTATTGTACCTTTTGTAATCTTGTTGAATTCTGAAATCTGTTAGAATAGAATTTACAGAGTAAAAGTGCCCTAATTTTTTTTATTGTTTAAACTGGGAGTCATTTTTAAAAGAACTTCAGAAAATACTTGAACTTCCAAATGAATGTAAATGAGGCCAGTTTCTACATTTTAAGGTGAAGTTGATTGTGCGACTTTTATATCAAATTGAAGGTTTTCCCAAAGGTGGACAATTGTTAATGAAAGAATGTTTAATTGGTTTCATAATGTAGTTAATTACATGGACCAACAAATCCTTTGAAGTCTTATGTACTCAGTGGTCCAGTACACCACCAGATATCATTCTACCTGTTTCTTATTTCTCCATAATTTTTTATGGTGTAAATCAAAAGTGACATTTTATTTGTAGATGGAGAATTTCGAAGGAAATAGTTAAATAGAGAGGTAGTGAATCACAAAGTGCACTTTGTCCAGATTCTGAACCTGTTCATGTCCACTCATATCATTGTATGGCTCAATGAGATTCCTGCCCCTACTAGTTGCTAACTTAATTTAACATATTATTATCTTGCCATTGCTTTAAAAACAATGGATTACTATCATTAAACTGGCAAAAAAGGTTGATGTTTGTATATCTCAGCTCATCCTTGACCACTACATTATACTGGGTAGTAATATATGTACTCAAATTAGCTTTTATGTGTTTTATAGAATTTAAAAAAAATACTGTTTCATTATATTTTCTTGAGGACCAACCGTGAAATCTTTTCTGAAACTGAAAGTGCTGGGGAAACTTAGATATTCAGGCATCACGTGAGGAGGGAAGGAACAACTTAATGATCTTTCATCAAAACTGGAGGATTACCTATGAAAGAAGTGTACAGAGCAAAAGGGCTGGCATGTACTGACAAACGTGTTGATTTCAATGGAAAGGCAATGGGTTACTGCTTGTGACTCTCAGAATCCTCTATCCCTTGTTATCCCTTCAGTCTATTGTTTGTGTAGTTTATTTTCCCCTTTGGGCTAGATTAAAGTGACAGCTGTTCTTTCCATAATAACTCCCAATTGTTGGTAAAATTTCCAATTTTATTAAAGGATTGATGAGACACCTGTCTCTTTTCTACGACTGCAAACATTCTTTCCAAGTACAAGAAAATGTTTCCACCCTAATAGTGAATGAAAGAGACACAGATATCCTAAAATTTGATAGTATGGAGGTATGAGAAAAGCTGGCTGAACAAAAGTGGATAAGTTTCCAGGGCCGGATGGGATACATGCTAGGGTTTTGAGGGAGGTACAGGAGGAAATTTTGGGGCACCAATCAAGATCTTTCAGCGCCCTTTTGAGAGAAAAATAGTGCTAGAGGAAAGGAGAGTAGCCAATGTTACTCCCTTTTTCCAAAAATGACATAAGGATCAAACCCTGTCAGTTTAAACTCAATAGTTGGAAAGCTTTTGGAAACAGTGAGCCAGGGCAGGATTGATAGTCATTTGGAAGAGAATTGATTAATTAAGTTAAGCTAGTTTATATGTTAAGGGTATATAAAATTTAATCAATTTGTTTTGGTAGTTGCAATTGATAGAATTGATGAAGATAATGCAGTCAATGTCATGTACATAGTCTTCCTGAAGGCTTTTGGTAACTTTTCTCTTTGCTCTGTTTGTCACTGCATTAGCTCAGATTAGATCTTGGAGAACTGGAAACCAACTCACAACAAGGCTGGATGAATCACAGAACTGATCTATATGTCAGCTGGGCCTGTCATGTTACTTAACTGTTAAATAATAGCATGGTGCTGACATTGCATGGGAATTGTGACATAATTTGTACCTTATTCCAGAATGATTATCCCTGGGGAAATGTGACCACTGAGGTTTAGGATGAAGAATGAGACAGAATTCACACTTGTTTAAGTATCTAGGAGAAGACGAGATTTCCTCTGAGCATTGGGCTTATAATTTGATCAGAGCAAGAGACCACCTTCCTTCATTTGAATGTTTGTTTGAATGATGTTTGAAATAAATCATGCTTTCAATTCAAATAGATAACTTCTGAGAGGTTTGCTAGTTGGAAGCAGTTACAACACAAATGTAATGTAAATAATTTAACTCTGAATTATACAGATAAGAAAGAGAATAAGCTTTATAAATAAGGAAATTTCTGTCATGTAATGAAATAATCAGTTTGATGAAATGCAGTTTCTTTTTTCAAATATAGTGAAACAAATTTTGCCGCAACAATTTATTCATAATTACAATCTTGTATAATAACACTGGGAAGAACTTTGTAAACTGAGCTGTGAAGAATTTATCCTGACACAGGTAATTTGTGAACACACAGTGTGATTGACACAGGGAAGGCCGACATTTAGCTTTATTCACCATTTGATATATTAAAATAAGCTGGTACAATATAGGACTAATTTTCAAGTCTGACAACATTTTTTGCTATGTAATTGGTATGGAACAAAGCACAATGGGAGTTTTGCATGAGTGCAAGAAAAATAAATGTTTTGTCATTTCTTTAAAAGCTCAGACTGCCCATTGTGAGACTGTAATTAGTTTATATCAGATTGTCTTTAAAATTACAAAAATATGTCCATTTCATTTCTTTCTGGAAGCTAGTCCTAAAGAGCAGCAGATAATTAATAGCATTACAGAAATCCATGGGACATTTGCTTTTGAAAATATTACCTTTTCAGTTAAGGTTCCATTCTACAATGGGTGAAAGCTATCTAAACATTATTTGACAATGCTTGAAATAAAAACTTGCTGTTAACTTCTAGCAGAAACAGGGAAGAGTTAGTCTATGGGAAATAGTTAAGGGTGCATGTAATTTAAAGCTTAATGTTCAATGGTTTTTTGAAGTTTGAATAAGGTGAAGCCACGGACCCAATGTAGACTTTAGAATAATTGACATTTCAGACCAATGTCATGTCCTGCAGACGCTACTATAATGAGATACAAAGATTTCCAAATGTGCACATCTTTATAACAACTTATGAAAGATGAATTGTACAGGCTTCTCGAGGGAGCTAGTAAATTACGGTGCAGTCAATCTTGCTGTATATACACATTTTTATTTGTTTGATGCTATCAATTGCATCCTGAAGCAAGTTAATTTGTGATATGGTAATCTATGTAGATTGCTATTTTGTGCCTTTTGTGGAATTTTCTACATGCAATAAATTTCATGTTGTCAAGGCTGTGTAACAATTTAAAACTGTGCTACTGGCAACAGAGTCAAAATTTCATTTAAAATATTTGAGTTTTACTGCAATTTCAAAAGAAGAAAAGTCTTCCAAATGCAGTTTTATTCTTGATCGGCAAAGCATTTGAAACGTTCCAACCATCCACAAATAAGCCAAAATAAATTGACGGGTGGGTGGGGACAGTATTGTGAATTGGGGTGATATCAGCCAGGTATACAGGCGTTAGCTTTCTGCTTTAGATCTAATCCATTTTTACCTTTCCTGCACAGTGTCATGGTTGTTTTCAAGTCATAATGTTAATGTTCAAACTGTTTCAATGAGCATGTACGGGACTTTACGTCTTTTAATACTTACTGTGGTTGATTACTTAAATAATGCTAAATTTTGCTTGAAAATATTTTAATTACTGTTGGTTATATTTCTATCTGATTCTGGCCCAGGAATGAAAATGGAGTGCTTTTTTAAAATTAGCACATAATTCTTACAAAGCTTACAGAACTTACAGAACAAAATAAGTTAAGATCAACCAGCTTGTGTTGGTATTTATGTCCCACACGAGCAGTAATTCTAATTCTCAGGCACTAAACAATACGGTAATCAATTCATCCCAAAGCAATGATTGCTTCTGGTTTTCATTGTAGTTTTGATTTAGAGTTTGAGGATTTTCAACAGGATTCACATGTTATTTTTGTTTCTGTACAGGTGTGATAGGATCAGGAAGTACTGAGTGCTCATGTGGCAGAAATCATTTCACGTGTGCAGTGAGTGCGTTTGGCGAGTGTACCTGTATTCCAGCCCAGTGGCAGTGTGATGGAGACAACGATTGTGGAGATCATAGTGATGAAGATGGTTGCAGTAAGTAACTTAGCAGCTGTTGAAGACTGATCATTGTTCTCAACCCAAACGTCATTTATGTTAAATCTTTTCATTGAACCAATGTACTGTGGTTGTCTTGGTAAAGTTGTTATGACAATCTGTTTTGCTCTCATTTGCTTTTTCATTCACTTCCTTATGATTTAATTTTATCTTTAAAATGGTGCACGTCTTAGAATTGAACATGGATAGGTAACTGTAAAATCACTGTGTAGTACTGACTACAACCTAAAAGCATAAATCTCTTGTTGGTGATTTCCGTATGAATTTTGCTTACAATTTGCATAAAATATCCAGGAACGCTTTAACGTTTTAGTTTCTAATTCTTTGATTAGTTCATTTCCGATGCATCAAGAAAGCCACAAGGGACTGAAGTCTGTTGTGCCAAATGTTACATTTGTACAACAATTGGTACCATGATAGGGAAACCCAGTTATCTCTCCAGATGGCCGTCCTCCTCTGACATGTTTATGTATATACATAAGGGTGTTGTCAAATTTTAGAGAGGTCCAAAGCAAGCAAACATATATACAGTATTCAAAAGAGAAATAATTCTGTTTCAGCAATCATGGGCCAGTTACTCTCATATCAAGGCCCAGTAAAATAACAGACCTAATATAGATTGCTGGAATTTTGCAGATGACTTTGCCCACACCCTTCAACTGAATTAGCCAAGGGTTCCATTCCCTTTCGAATGGCTTTCTAAAACTACATTTTCTAACTATTTGGTAACTTTCATTTTGAAGATTCCTTTGTATTCTGCCATTATCCCTAATTCTGAAATATCATCTCAGTCTTAATGCACAAAGCATTAAAATATTTCTCCTAACCATTCCCTTTGTTGTTTTGCTGATGGTAAAATTGTGTCCTCTAGCCACATGCTTGACATTGAGATCAAGCACAAGGTTCATTTGTCTGATGATCTGTTAGTGGAACAGCACAAGATCCAGCTGTTGAGTTGCTGTTGACTTTGAGAAGAAGTGACATCTCAAATGGAATGTCATGTGATGTAATAATTCTATAGGTGCAACAAAAGTGGAAATACTTAGTTGCTTTTATACACTTGGTAGCATAGTTCCCTCAAAATGTTGGTCAATGTAGTTTCACCTTTGAAAAATAGCTTTGAGGAAAATTGGTGCATGAAGTTGCAATTCTGTTTTTATGTACATTTTAACCAAACTTGTTTGAGGAGCTCAGTGATACTCTGGGAACTTCTTATGGTCAAACTCCTGGTTCTTGTATCTATCTACTGAAGTTATGGATCCTTCCATTGATATTGGTTTACACGGTGAATGGTGATAGTTGAATTCAGTCAGAACAACTCCCAGAGCAATGATGTGATGTTCCTACTATGACCCCATGGAAGCTGTAGACATACTAATACAAGGTCAATATTTGATTTAAACTGGAGGCCAACAAAGTTGTGAAATGGGACATTCTTCCACTTCCTGCACCCAGCTCCCACAATGAGTCGAAGGAAAAGATTGTCATGTTTTAAGAGGTGACGTGACAGAGGCATATAAAATTATAAGAGGCATAGTTAGGATTAGATAGTCAGTATCTATTTCCCATGGTAGGAATGTCTAAAACTAGAGGGCATAGGGTTAAGGTGAGAGGGCAAAAGTTTAGTGGGGATCTGATGGGTAAATTTTTCCACAGAGAGAGTTGTTGGTATCTGGAATGAGCTACCAGAGGAGGTAGTGGAGGCAGGAACAGTAATGACATATAAAAGGAATCTGGACAGGTATATGAATGAGCAAGACGTAGAAGGATATGGAATCAATACAGGCAACCGATATTAATATAGATGAGTATTGAGGGTTGGCATAAGCATGATGGGCTCCAGGGCCTGTCTCTATGCTGTACAACTCTATGTTCCCATCATTTCACCCTGGCAAATACACAGAAAACTTATTTGGGGAAGGTACAGGAGTACAGGGCAAGCTTCTTAAACATTGTGCATACCTACTGAGCTGGTGGTACTTTACGTGCTGGACCTTGGGTAATCTACTGTGTCCCTGTGCAGGAGGTGGTCAAGATCAAGGGAGAGGAAGAAAATTTTGTTTAATCCCATAATCTGACCTTTGGTGCCAAGGTTGCTACTTTTTTAATTTGAGACTGGAAAGCAAACGTATCCAGGAAGAATTCTCTTCCCAAACTAAGTGCATTTCTTACAAGTATGCGCACTTGGAATTTTTCCTCCTTGAACTTAAAAAGATTGAGAATAGATGCAACCTCATTAGCATTACAAACCCAGCTTGAACGATAAGGAAACGTAGAGGCCTCCTCTATGTATGTCTTCATATTATAGTAGGCAGTGCCTTACCCAGTAAAAAGAGTTTGATGAATGTGTTTAAAGACATTTTTAGAAAAATGCAAGGTTTCTGGATGTTCTTCAGTCTTTCCTTAGACCTA
Organism: Rhina ancylostomus; assembly: GCA_030265395.1. Lineage (NCBI taxonomy): Eukaryota > Metazoa > Chordata > Chondrichthyes > Rhinopristiformes > Rhinidae > Rhina > Rhina ancylostomus. Next base: position 19,103,544 of record JARFYF010000022.1, on the reverse strand, counting down.
ATTAAAAGGTGCAAACATTCTTCCTGCAAATGACTACTTCCTGAAAGGTCAAATGGTTCAATTTGTATCAAAACTTTCGCTTCTCCACAACACTTCCCTGATGAACATTGGCAAAGAACCTGACATGTGGTCATTGACCTAGTGTCCTTGCCAGGAACAACTATATCCTGGAATTTCTGATAGAGAAATGTACCAACCAAGAGAAATGACATTTAAACATGGTGCACTTCAATAAATTGTCTCAAGTTACTTTCCTAATTTTCTCTACTTCTAAAGGCACTGTTGCCACTTAGAGCAATGAATTCCATAACCACCAGCAGCCCTTTGCAACCTAATCTGAGCAATGTTTCCTCAAGTATATAATTGGATAACTGGCTATGAGAACAGAGTGGAAGTCAGAGCCACACCACTCTTGCATCCCATAATGTTCATACACCTACTGACCAAAATTACCACCAGTTATAGGCAGAACCAGGAGTCTTCTAGTCTATAACAGGAGATTGTAATTTGCTCGGTACCTATGTACCCCAGGCTCAGGCTAAAAATAGAAGAGGACAGAAACCCATTGAATCAGAGCTAACGTTGCACTGCACCTTTTCAAGTTTCCTTGGGGCTTATCGGTTCAACAGATACAAATCAGAAGAGCTATTTTAATGAAAATGAAGCACTTCAGTCTTCTCCTTCAGTTTGCTGTCAGTCTGCTCGTTAGACACCCATAAAGAATTTACGTTAAGGCTCAGTCTTGAACTGGAGTGGCAAGAATATTGCAATTTCAAATTTGTTATTTTCTTTTCTTTTTCAGGCACTTCACACCACAGGTGAACTTTTGCCTGCTCTTGGAATTAAATCTATATTAAATTGTTTAGAATAGAGTTTTTATTCAACACCAGAAAGAGCTGATATAAACTGTTCAAGAATTTACATTTGATTTTTAGAGGCAAATAACACATATAGTTTATTTGGATCTTTTATTGTGTTTTGACTGCTATTCCAGCATAATTTTTTGTTATCCATGCATGACTCTTAAAAATGTGATTACCAATAATTAATTTTCTATGGAAGTATAGCATTTTCCTCAATCTTCACCTTGAGCATCGCCATGGACAAAGATAGGTGCAGACATTATGGGAAAGTATTTAATTGGGGGAGGGCAAATTACGATGGTATTAGGCAAGAATTTAGGAGCGTAAACTGGGAACAGATGTTCCCTGGTAAATGCACTGCAGAAATGTGGAGGCTGTTTAGTGACCACTTGCATGGAGTTCTAAATAGGTTTGTCCCACTGAGAAAAGGAAAGGATGGTAGGGTGAAGGAACCATGGTTAACAAGAGAGGTGGAAGGTTTAGTCAAGAGGACGAAGAAAGCATATTTAAG
>JARFYF010000022.1:19030235-19042157 GCA_030265395.1 Rhina ancylostomus | reverse complement strand
GATGTACGGGTAGGTTAATTTAGGGTTTAAAATGGGCGGCGTGGACTCATTGGGCCGGAAGGGCCTGTTAATTTAATTTAAAATTTAGAGAAAGAAGCTGGAAGATGATAAGTGGAATCAGATAAGGAAGGGATGATGGGCAGATGGAACCAAATGGCAAAGGGGTTAGGAAAGTTGGGCCAAGGGAGAAGAAACTTGGATGGATGGATGGGTGATGGACAGATGGAACAAGGTTGGGGAGTGTAACAAATCTAGGTAATGGGGTGGGGTATAAATGCAAAAGATGAACAAAAGGAAAGCGAACCAAAGTGGACCAGAAGGAGTGGGAGAGGAACAAAGGGGCATCGGTTATCTGAAATTGGAAAATTCAATGTTCATACCATTGGGCTGTAGGATACCCAGGAGGAATATGAAGTGCTATTCTTCTAGTTTGGCCTCACCAAGGCAATGGAGCAGGTGGAAGGCAGTCAGGTCAGTGAAGGAATGGGAAGGGGAGTTGAAATGCTGTGCAACTGGGAGCTCAAGATGGCTGTTGTGGACAGAGTGCAGCTCACCTAGTCTACCCCTGGTTTCACCAGTGTAAAGGAGGCCACATTGAGAGCACTGAATGCAATAGACAAGGTTGGAGGAAGTGCGCATGAATCTCTGCCTCACCTGAAAGGGCTGTTAAAGTCCCTGGATGGTGGTGAGGGAAGTGTAAGAATAAGTGATGTACCTCCTACAGTTGCAGGGGAAAGTACCAGGGACAGGGAGGGGTGGGTGGGGAGAGATGAGCAGATCGGGGAGTCAAAGAGAGAGTGGTCCCCAGGGGAAGTGAGAGGGGAAGGTGTGTCTGGTGGTAGAATAGGCTGGTCTGGAAAACTGTAACACATGCAATCCAGGGTGAGCTAGTCAATTGGGTGAACAGTGGTTAACTATCGTACTGCTGCTTCATGAAATAGCCATAGCAAGTTGTTAATTCTTTCTCCTTGCAACAGGAGGTCATGAAAACCAACAATTGCACTCCCCACCTTTGCCTCAGGCCTAAATGATCGCCAGAAATGATGTTTCCTTAATACTTGATGTGCATTGTTACCAGCACAAGCAGTCATGTCAAGTAACAATTTGTTTCTCCTTCAAAACAAAATCAATAATAATTTCATAAAACATGTATGAGAATGTTGTCTCTCAGAGTTTTAATGAAAACCCCCAGCTTCCACAGAATGTTGATGGCTGAGATAGGTGGATTCAGTGAATCCTATGAGAATGCGTAGTCAAGATATCCAGCTGGATGAGATCCACTGAAAACAAAGCACATCACCTCAACCTCTAGACATTTTTATTTTTAAATTGTTGTGTTCGTTAATTCAAAACTAATTCAATAAGAGCACCAACACAGGTCTAGAGAAGCAAACTGCTCCTGTAGAAGTTGGTGAACCTGTGATGCTTCTGCAACCCTGCTGCTGACCCTTGGCCTCATTTTTGTCTCCGTTTTCCTGAGCAATGACTGACTGCTACTGATTCTCGCAAAACATGCTATTGCTGCGTTTATTGTTTAATGAGCAGCACACCCGTCTTTCCATGAATCTCCTCCAAGTATGTTGTATATTGGTCATTACAGCTGCTTTCCTTCCTTACAACTATCTTATAAATTTACCAAGTGACCACTCCATAGATTTGGCTTAATAAATGTCTTCTATGGTGGTGTTTGCTATGCACCACTGTGTATCTAGGAGTATTGCTACATTGCTGAACTAAGATTCAAAATGTAGACTATTGATCTGAAGATACATGATCTCAATATCATGCCTGGGGATCTTAAATTCACATCATTAAGTAATCTTAGAAATGGTAAATAAAGCAGGAATCTATTAGGGTGGCTATAAAACCACTGGATTATCATAAAAGAGCATCTGGTCCACTTATGTCCTCAGGGAAGGAAATTTGACAGCCTTACCCAGACTGGCCTATATGTGATTCCAGACCAACAAATATGGTTAGCTTTTTATAACTGTAGAGGAAGTGGATGCTCAACAGTCCTTTCTATACCAGCATAGCTAATTTGTACATCAGGAGCTTTCTGGTAAAAGTCTTTCCTGTTATTTCATCATATTATTTTTTGTTCACACGTGGATCTTGGTAAGACCAAGGAAGCTCTGTTTCTGAGAGGGGATACATTGACTTATAGGGGTAGCTCCTTCTGATGACCCCTTCCTTCCCTATTGATCAGTGTCCCATTTCTCTTTAATGTGTCTGAGGCACTATAATTTGCCAATGAACTAATATTGTTCTGATATGGATGATGTTTCTTGATCTGATCTATGTTGGACCTCTGGTGACTCTCTCTGATGCCGCAATTCCATCTTGTATGGTGAATCATATAGATTATAACAACAATATAGATGTATTCATATTAATGTATTTTAGACCATTAAAGGAAGCCATTTGACCACACTCCACCTGGATCCCCCAAATCCAATCTCCTCCACCCATTACATTAGGGGTAATGTAGGGGTCACATTTGCAAGTTCCTGACAAAAACTGTTGAAATCAATACCCGCCTTCTGCCACCCCTCCCCACCTCCACCCCACCAATTTACAACCTTAACTCTAGGATCATCATTATTTTCTTCCATGATTACTTTTAATCTTTCCAAACTATGGTTGCAATTCTATAGTTTTGATAATTAATGTGATTAATCTTTTCTCCATAAATCTGGGGAAAAAAGGGGGTGCAAGTTTTATAAAATCAAGTCCTGCAGAAGGAAGCCATGAAGCTCAATAGCAATTTGAATGAATTGTCAAGTTAATTCCTGCGCTTTCCTCATCTTCCAGAAGTTTTTTTCTTTTCATGTTTACTGAATTTGGCTTTGAATGCTATAATTGAAAATATTTCCATCATCCTTTTTGGGAGTATATCCACATTTTATTCTTAAATTTGTGATGTCTTTTATTGCATTTCATTCCAACTGCCTTTGATGTGAAGATAACAGCTCCAGTTTCCATGGCCTGTCCACTTAACAAGACATTACTCCCGATACCATTCCAGCATATCACCTCGATTTGCTTTCTTGGGGCCTGCAAAGTATGTGGCTTGTGTTGTATTGAACATGCTTCCTTTTAAAATTGTAGCATGTGACAACTGCTTGTTGAATGTTGCTGAAAATGTTTCAGTGAAGAGGATGTCAGAGACACTTTGTCTGGCTCAAGGGAGAATTGCCTGCCTGTGTGCTGGTAGGCACACTGTTGAGAAATGCTGGTTTTGCATGCTGCAAGTACTCTTCTAAGTACCCTTATATATTAGATCAAATAACCAGTTATCTTTGAGAGTGAATGGGAGAACATACTGAGCCTGCTCATCCTTTCTAAAGTGCAATGCCCAGAAATGGCATGGCTGGGGCCTTGCCAGTGTTTTATAAAGGTTTAGCATAACTTCCTTGCTTTTGCTTCCTGTATTTCTATATATAACATCTCGACTCAGTTATCCCATATTAATAGCCTTCTCACTTTCTCTTGACACCTTCAAAACACTTCACATTCTCACATCATTTTGTTCCTACAGCCCCATTACATTTTACATATTGTGAAAATTAAATATATTTTACAAGAGGAGAATAAAAGTAATTTTGCATTCTCACTCAATTGTTTCAACAAGAAAATGTATGTATTTAGATTCTCAGTTGTCCTAGGTTGCTTGAGCTATAAATCAAACTGTTTCCTTGTCCCTTGTGAAGAGCAGAGGATGTGAAAAATGTTGGAATTGCCTATTAAATATTGGTGCTTGGAATTTTGCTCAAAACAAATTCATTATTAATTGTAGATAAAGGCTTTGTACTATCATGGAGACAATAGTTTTTTGAACATATGCATTGCACAGTTAGATTACCAAACCCAGTTCTTTGTTTGGTAATTGAACTGCTCATTAGCTGCTTGAGAGATGTGAAGCATTATTGCTCCAATGGAGTGATCATTTATCTGCCAATTGAACTTACAGTTTTGCACAGAAGCTGTTCAAAGTAAAATTGGTAGCACCTGCCATTTTGAAGGGATGGATATTCATTCAGGGACAGTACAATTGATCCCTGCAAGCACTCTGGCAGAACGTAATCCTCAAGTCTCTACAGCAACAGAATGATTTGTTTCATGTACAGACAGCATTAGGTCATTCAGCCCTTCACACTAGTCCCACCATTGTATTAGACTATGATGAGCGAATTCCCCATCTCCTGACGTCCAAATTGATTTTCACTTAATCCTTCATGGTTTATTGTTCAGACTGGATGAAAGCACCGAAGCTAGAATTGAGTTATGGAGTCATACTACCCCATTGTTTCACTCAAAACTTCATTTTCTAATACTTAATCCACTTAAACTCACATGGAGAAAGGCAATGGCGCTTGTATTGTTTCAGCACATTGTGTTAGAAGTTCCCATTTTCAATTTCTCATGAGATAAACCATCTTTTATGGTAATCTTGAAGACCATACAACAATGATGGCAGTTCAGAAATTCTTAACATTTTTTGGGACATTCTCAGATGTCAAAAATGCTACAGAAATGCAGGGCATTTTATAGATGAAATAGAGCAGGGACCAAATGTGTAGAGCAGAGGCTATTCTGACAGTTCCTCCCATTCCATCTACCACCACGATGGGCAAGTCCAATGAGCTCATGGGATCTCCTCAAGCTGTAAGTTCCCATCCAAATTGCACAAAATCTTGACCTGAAAATGTATCCCCATTCCTTCATTGTTGCCGGGTTTAAATTGTAGAGGTCTCCACACAGCGACACTGTGAGAGCACCTTCAGCAGAAGGACCATTCCTTTCATAAGATCAATTAGTAATCGGTAGTAAGTGCTGTTCTCGTCAGCAATACACACATGATCAAAAAAAGTGAACAGATGAAAGAAACTGCAAATCCTGTGGACATCCTCGGATTAATGGCATTGATAACAGTCCCTTGGGAGCAGGTTGTCTGCCAGTCAATCAAGGACAAGAGACCTTATTGGCTCAGGAAGCCTCAGAGAAACAAAAATGAAAAGCATATTTAAAATAGTAATTTTTTTTAAACTGAGCATATGGCTAGAAAGGAACTTGTTCCTTGTTCCATAAGAATAGATTTGGCTGAAGCTGAACTTATGAATCTCACCATCATTTTGTCCAGCTACACAATATGTTTACCCATTTCACATCTAGGAGAGATTAAAGGAGACTGGGATAAGTATAATTAAAATGACAATCAATAAAGATTAGTTAATAAATGTTTGGAAGAGATAAGAAGTTAAGCTATGTAAATGATCCATTCATGCAAAACACAAAGTCTCATTCATACTTTTCTTCTTTTGGTCAGAGTCCAAATGATTTCAGTTAAACATTATCATGGTATTTATTGTTTCTAAATCAATAGAGGGACGTGCACTAATACAGATACTGTCTTCCAGATTTGATTGTGCAATATTAGTGGTGTCTTAGTTTGGAGGACAGCAAAATTTTCGTGCTATTTGTTTTCTGTATGCTGCACAATCCAAATTCAATGAAAATGAAACAGACTTCAAGCCAGTTGTACGAAGTTTGTGATTTTCATTCCACAAAAGGAGTACCCAAGACATATGATTGGCATCCAATGGTAGAAATAGGAAATGAGCAGGAGCAGGCTACTCAGCCCCTAATGCCTGCCCCATCATTCAATATGACCATGATCTACCCCAGATCTCCTCTCATCTCATTGTATCTACTTCAAATACCCCAATAGTTTAACCTCCATAACCCTCCAAGGCAGAGGATTCCAGATATCCAGTGCCCTCTGCAAGAAAATGTTCCTATTCATCTAAATTTTAAATGTCTGTTTTCTAACCTTGTGATGATGTTTCCTCATTTCAGGATTCTCTCACTAGTGGAAACATGCTGACATCCAGTCTGTCAAGCCCCCTCAGGATCTGATGTGCTTCAATAATATCACCCCTCATTCTTCTAAACTCTAAAGGAATGTAGATCTAATTTTTGTAGCCACCCATAATAGTGTGTGATTCAGGTCTGGAAGCTGCTTCAATGATTTCCAGTCATGCAGAGACGTTGGCTGCTGTACAGAAGCACACTTTCACCCTAAAAGGGGTCCTGGCCAAATAAGTCGATGTTGCATCTGGGAACCTGATTCAGCCTCGCTCACCTTTGAGGCTGGTGCCTGGTTCTCCTCCAGGGCTCTCATCACCATTGCACTATTACCCTGTAAACCCCAACCTAAGCTTTTCTCCCCCTTACACAAAAATTTGCCAACCTAATCCGATTCATTGACTGCAGTTCCCACCATTTACACTGGACTGATGATCTATTCCTCCCATGACTGCTGGTAACCTCCCACCTCCAGGCGAGAGATCACAGCATAACATTTCACCCACCCCTCTCCCTTCTGATCACATCTGAACTGCCAGTTCCACCACTGCTCCGATTACTGAAGCCCAAAAGCCAACCCTTGCCCTGACCCCTCCAGTAATGAATCAAACCAAAGCTGCCTTTATTCTCAGATCCATTCCTCCCTCTGTTCATCATGGCCCTTCCCCTGGCACTGAACCTACCCAACTTCTTTTGTGTGCTCCACAGTGGTTGGTTTTACGGCCCCTTGGGTCTTGTGTGCTACTGAACTACCAATCAATGTGCCCTCAAACAAAATATTTGTATCTGTCATATCAGATTATGTGCATTTCGGGCATTGACCGGTTTCTCAGCAGAATAATCATTGTTTCAAAGTGAGCCAGGTTAAAGTTTTCAGCCAAAAACTGTCAGCCTCAATTCAGTAGTGTTTTCTGTAACTTCTTATTTCCGCTGCACCCTCTTTATTGTCCATTCTGTCCAGTTGTGAAAACACAGTGAAGTTCTACATCAATCTTTTTTCTTTAGGGGCAAGCTTTTTATATATAAAAAAACAAACTGAAATGGAAGAACGGGTCCCTTTGGAAATCTATCGGACCAAATTGTGTTGGGAATGGCCAGAATTCATCGCAAACCAATTCTGACTTTCAGTGCATACGGAACTCCCATACTTGCTGACAGATTTTAGCAAGTGAATCTGCTCGTGCGCTCCACTGCTGGAACCTACATGGAGTCCAACAGCTAGGGCAAAATTTGTTGAGATTCCTTAACACTTTCTCCATGGGGAAATCTCCATGTAGATGTGACACTAACTTAGACCTAATAAGATTTTCTGTAATGTTTTTAACTATTTTGTTGTATTAAGGTGATCTGATTTTTGTTTTGCTTTTTTCAGTTTTTATTGTTTTTTGTGTTCTTGACAGTTTTTATTCAATTCTCAATATTCTTTGCATGATTCTGACTGACGAGGAGTTTGGCTTTATCATCAAAAAATTTTTCAGCCGTTCTATGTGCAAGTCTTTTTCTGGACTGTTTATGATAGGCCTTATTGTCATGTAAAGGCCTGGAATCCACAATAGCATTTCCAATCCGGTCTAAGACACCCTGATCACAAGTTTAGCCTTATGAATCTGAACCAGATGGAGTAATAGAGAGAGATGCATCATGAAAACGGGCCCTTCAGCCCACTGATTCTGCACCGACCTTCTCGCATTCATTTATACTGAGCTCATTTATTCTCCCCAGATTCTACTACTCACCTCCACACTCAGGTCAATTTACAGTGGCCAATTAACCTACCAACCGGCATGTCTTTGGGATGTGGGAAAAAACTAGAACATATGAAGAAAACCAATGTGTTTACTGTTAAATTGTGTAAATGCCACACAAACAGCACCTGAGAGCATTATTGAACCCGAGGCTCTAGCGCCATGAGACAAGTGGCTCTCCTCTGTGCCACCCTTAAGTGCTGGAGAATAGGGATCTAAACAGTGACTGTAGACAGGGGTCCCCATTCGGCAAGATCTAAGCCATTATTTGTGAAGCGAGCATAAGGAGATGACTTAACCCCATCCCACTCTCTTAACCACCATCAACAATGGAGCACTCATTGTACAAGCTCAACACAAGTGCACTTGGCCTTGGATTAATTTCCTTTTCACTTTGTGTGTGAACTAAGTACACATTGTGACGTAGAACAAATATCCAATCTTATTACCTCAGGCAGAAGCAACCCACACAGGAATAAAGGAATAAGACAATTTTGTCCCATATTAGTGTGGATACAGAACTGCCTTTTATATCAACCCCACTATATCTAGAAAGAAACTTTTCAAAAGCTCCTTGGAAGAGTCCTTTCTTTTTTCTTCAGTTATTGCTTGTTTGGAGGTAGAAAAATCTTCCTTTTAAACATTCAATGTTTTATGCAGATTTCATTCCCTCTTAAATATAAAGTAGAAGTATGATTTATGTACATTTCCTACAAAGCAATTACGAATTATTTGAAGACATTTGTTGAAATGAAGCCTGATTTCACCATTTCCCTCTCCCAACACATTAGCTATTTTTTTATAACCACAAAGTACTGTGTAGGCCTTGTAATTTGTATTGTATATTTGCATCTTCACATTATGCAGAAATGATAATGGTTGAGATTTATATGTAAATTGCTGTGCATTCTAACAAAAGCATGACTATAACATGATCTAATAGGGGATTGATATTTTATGAATAATTCCATACTATTGATCATTTGCTGTAAAATAGGCTATTCATCAGCATTGGCACAAATTTTGTTTTATATTAAACTATAATTTTCATTGTATCTCATGTTTTTAATTGATATGTTTTCCATTTTGGCTGGGAAAATTTATCTCCAGCTGAATAAATGACATGATTTCAGGTAATGTCATTTTAAATTGGATGAATGTCTAACTATGAATAGTTAGTGTTTCTAATTACTTTCCTAGATCTCAAAACTTGTCCAGCAAAGGATCATTGCCAAATCAAGTCAAAGACACGAGTTATTTTCAACATTTAGCAATATTTCACTTTGATCCTGAATGCATACAATTTAAGGATACTTTGCTCAGTGTTATTCTTGACACCATTTAAATTGATGTAGCATGATTCCATCACTGAAATGTGCTTTTTATTTTTTCCTGTTTCTTTTGATTACTATATGCTGCTGCAGGACTATACTTCATAGAATACTGCACACATTACATAACTTAGTTCCCAGTGACAAAATAACTGAGACGAAACAAAGAAATATCCTAATTGTTTAACTAACACTGAAACAAATATCCTAATTGTTCAACTGAAGCAAATATAACCATTCATTGGTTCAGACTTATGAACCTTTATTGAACCAATTTTTCCGTATGTCTACTTGGCAAGTAATCCTCTGACACAAAAATTGTATTTAGCACACACAATTTATAAAAATGGTCATAGTATAGATCTTTTGAAACAAGGCTTACAATTTCTAGTTTGAAAGCGTATCTTTTTTTCTGATGGTCCTGATGCAGGGTTCCAATCCGAATTGTTGACAGTTCCTTCTTCCACATAGATGCTGCTTGACCTACTGAGTTCCTCCAGCAAATTAATACACTGTTGCTCCAGATTCCAACATCTGCAGACTCTTGAGTCTCTATTTTTAAACCTTGCAAGGAAAGCAAAGCATGATTATATGTGCTTATCTACATGTGTTCTTTGTGATTTTTTTACTCCTTGGTGACTTTAGGTCTGGATCACTTAAGGCTAAGAATTCCCCTCCCTGACCGCAGGTCAAGTCCACTACCGACATCTCATTATCAGCATTCAAACATCTCCCTTCTGACTACTCAGCTCCCAAGCTTTACCACAGCCTTGATTGAAACATAGACCAAAGTGATGAATTCCAGAGTTGAAGTGAAAGTGACTGACTTTGACATTACAGCAGCACTTGACTGAGTGTGGCATCAAAGTACTCTGGTAAAAAAACTGTACACAAGACCCAGAGTTGAAAATCTTATCTCATTCTTTCTTTAGTGTAGTCCTGCAATCCCCAATCAAATGAACCTGTGTCAGGTCCAGTGGTTGTTGGAAAGTTTCAGCTGCTTCACTCTGAGTACAGCAGTGGAGTGCAGAAGGAAAATCACCATTGCACTGTGACCAGTAAGGTCAGTGCTTCTGTATTCGAGAGGAGTCTGAAACTCACTGACAATTATTGCTGAGAAATGTCAGCAGTTGTGTGAAGAACTCCCAACAAGATTCAGTCAAAAGCAGGCTATATGAATAATACCAGACAGTTTAGTTCACAGAAGATACCTTTATTAGTCACATGTACGTCAAAACACACAGTGAAATACATCTTTTGCATAGAGTGTTCTGGGGGCAGCCCACAAGTATAGCTATGCTGCCGACACCAATATAGCATGCCCACAACTTCCTGACCCGTATATCTTTGAAATGTGGGAGGAAACCCACGCAGACATGGGGAGACTTCTTACTATGATCATTAATTCTGCTGTGCTTTATTTAAATGGATAAAGAGAGAGGGAATCTGTTCTTGGGAGCTGAAGCTTCCTGGACCAGGGCAAAGATTTAAAGTTTTGATCAAAAGATGCAAAGGGGATGTGAGGAAAAGCTTTTTTTTTACTCAGAGCATGTTTAGGATCTGGAATTCACCAGCTGGAGGGTCAGTGGAAATGGTATCAATCAGCACCTTCAAAAGGGAATTGGACGGGTACTGCAGAGAGAAAATAATTTTCAGGGCTGTGGGAAAAGAGTTGGGCAATAGGACTGACAGGATGATAGTGTGTGTCGACTCAAGAGACCAAATGGTGGCTTTCCTCTGTAACGATGCTATGGTATGTGTAAAGATGGTGATAATTCTGCTTTTTTTTAAAAAAAAGCTTTTGAATTTCATTCTTTCAAAATTAAACTGCATCTCAATAGATTTTAACTAATACTTTTGACCTTCTCCATCCATTAACGAACAATTTACTCGAGGAAGGAAAACTTAAGCTGTCCTACAATAAAGCAGTTAAAAAAATTATGTGTTCTATGAGAAGGAAATTCATAAATAATTTGTGGCCTATTGTGTAAAAGAGAGCGGGGCATCAGAAGGCATTATGTTAAGTGCATCTACACACTGATGTGCAGAGGGAGAAGTAATACCCCAGCTGCACTCTGTAGTGTAAATAAGTCTGATTTCTTCTTGCAGTGGCATTGCAAAAATGTCAGGAGGGAGGAAATGGTTTTAGCAATAGAGTCAGTTGGTCCTGTGCAAATGATGCCACAGGGGGTTTAGATAAAAGTAGATCCTAGCGCACTTGGGAGAAACTGGTTTCCCAGTTCAAGAATGACTGCAGGACAGCACAGCTATTGCTCTTTTTTAAGTGATTTCAAGTCAGAAGTAAAGATAAAAATACAAGATGAATATTGCAGTGCTGTGCAACATATAACATGCGTACCTCTGACTGAAGAAAATATGTATTTTCTATATTTGCTTTGAGCTATACTGTAATCAGTCTCTCAAGCCCAAAAACATCGAAGTCAAAATGTGAAATGAGGAAGGGTGTATTGAGATAATTGGAGCAGAGCATATGGATTAAAATTCATTCCTTATTTTGTCATGTATTCTGTCCTTGTGTTTTTAAGCTTTTATGCTTCTATTGATAGTAGAAATGGTCTTAATAAATATTTCATTCTGTACTCCCACATCAGTAGGGGGAAGACGTAATTAAAACAATTATATATTTACATTGTTCACATGAATATGAAATTTATTAAGAAAGATTAATAGAAGTTTTAGATGGGTGTTAAATGTCTAATAGATACTGGACAAGCTGTTGCATATGGTAAATTGAAACTGTTCAAATGGCATGAAGATAAAGGCACGAGAAATAATTGGACGTGAGCATCAAGCTGTAAATTATACACTCAACACTCAAACCTCAATTTTACACATGACTATTAAAAATTCCTATGCCACATTTCTAATGGAAACTACATGGTAAAATTATTGTGGAGTATTTGCACCCTCCCACCAGCACTGGCGTTGCAGTGCCTCCACGGTTGGAAGGCAACAAT
>JARFYF010000022.1:19003546-19018636 GCA_030265395.1 Rhina ancylostomus | reverse complement strand
TTCCCTGGCAGTGATGTGTAGAATCAAGAGCCATGGTCTCAGATAAAGGGATCAGCCATTTCAGATGTGGAGCTCTTCACCCAGGGAGTGGTGCACCCTTGCAATTTTCTACCCAAGAGATGGGGTAGAGGCTCAGTGGCTGAGAATATTCAAAACAGAGATTGATTAAATTTTTAGGTACCACATGAATTAAGGGACAGGAGGTTAGTGCAGGAAGATGGCACTGAGGTAAAATATCATCCATGATTTTAATGAATGGCCTAACGTGCATGTGGAGCTGAATGACCTACTTCACTTTCCTGTGTTTTTATGGGTGTCATGTTTCCCAACTGTGGCTGTACTTTAGAAATATTTATTGGCTATAAAATGCATTAAACATTCTGAGGTGGTGAAAGATAAATGCAAGTTTGTTCTTCTCTTATTGTTGATGCAGCTTTGTGAGCCATTGATCTTTATCACTTATGGACTTGCATCTCCAGGAAGAAGCTTATGGAGTGATGTACCAATGAGGTGATATTGACTGGGAAGGCTGAGCATAGACAGGTTTTAAAAAGCTCTGCTGGTGGAAACAAAAACAAACCCTGGGAGTCCTCTGCACTGTTGCTCATATTTCAATGATTAACAAATACTAATGCCCCCATCATTAGCTTTAAGTCATTTAGTATCAGGCAGCGGCAAGTCAATCAGCACTTCCTTATGTGCATTTGAGTGTCACAAGGGTAGCCAGTGAAAACTAACTCCCACTTTCTTTACTGTAAAAAGAGAGCCATTCATACGTTAGTGGGAGACACCAGTGTTTCTAGAATTGTTTGAGCTGTCCATATAGGTGTAAAGAGATGGTATTGATTCTTTGCAAAGTGATTGTTGCTGCCCCTTATTTTTTCTCCCTTTCATTCTATTCTTTTGTTTTACACACTGTCTTTTTCATTCCATTGTCCTGGTTTACAAAACTTCAGGTGTAGACATGGTTTTTCATTTTTTTTCTCTTGAGAGAGAATACTAGGAACCAAGGTAGGAATCAAAATAATAGATAGAGGAGAGAGCTATATATACTGGAGAGGGAGAGCTTTGGAAAATTTTTACAGGTCAAATCTGTCCATTGACACTGCAGGCTGAAAAGTTTTGGTAGATGATTTATCATCATCATTTTGTCTGTTAATATAATTGGTTTCCCCTCTCCCCTTTCTGCCATTTGGAGAAACCAATTGCTAAATTGAAAGTGAAATGTAATAACATGGTATATTGTATTATTCTTGAATAAAGAGTGGAAGGAATTATGATCTTATATTTGAAATTCCAGATTAATGGAGAAGATTTGGTAGAATTTTTCTCTGCACTGTCTTGATCCTTGAAAATCTGGCTTGTCACAGCACATAGTTAAACATTTTTATCTGACCACCATTCTGGGGACAACTTCTGGCCACTATCTTTTATAGGAGAGACGTGGTGCCTTTAAGAATGATTAGAAGTGGTCAAATCTCTGCACAGTTTTCATCAATAGCTTGACGAGCATCAATACAATGTTGACAGCAGATAAGTTCAAAGCTCTTATATCAAAGGGGAAAATGCCAAATATTCTCTTTTACAGCATGCAGGTGGTATGCGTAAGGACTGAATGTTGGAAATGTGCAGGTCGATAACTGTTTTCATTAGAACTGCATTTTATGCATTCCTTTTGATAAAACACAGCTGTCAGTTATAGTTGTGTTTGAAAATGGTTCATGGGGGATCTTTTTCTTTCAAAATTTCAAAAAATTTAAGTTACACTGCTTCTCGCTTTTGGCCATCTGTCAAATCTGCTTATGGATGATACCTGCAAGGAGGATCAGTGGGGAATCTTATCAATGACAATATATGTAACCTTCAATTCAAACTCTAACCAGAATAACTTGCTTCAGGATGAATCAATTCAATTTTGTTTTCAGAATGTTATGACTCTGTGCAGTGTAGGTTATGTGATTTCCTTTGTGGGCCAACAAGATTAAAGCTATAGTTTGAGAATATGTCAGGTTATTCACATGTTTTTGGTAACTTTGATCTGTTGAGGTTTCTCTGGTGTTTAAAATCATCCTGGGGCAGGGGTGGGTTGTTTATGAGTAACAACATATGCCACAAAATATTTGGCATCCACCACCAGCTGTCAGTAAACCCCATAATTGTAAGCTCAAGCAGAAACCAACACCCAGAAATTATTTTCAATCTATTATCTGCCATAACATTTTTCATAAGACATTTAAATCTGTAAAAGAAAATCACTACTGCTTACAAAAAGTTGTTGTCTCATCTAGAACAAATGAAACTAGTAAACATAAAAATGAGAAAAATGCAAGAAGGTTCATAAACTTATCCATGTATTATGTCTGTATTTATCCTATCATAAGATGTTATCAATACTGGAATTGCTTGACATCTGGAACATACACAAAACCATAAAATTTAGTGGCTACTGTCTGCCATGGATGGTAATTAATTGGCATACTCATGGTCAGGTTTCTATGTAAATATTGTCACTCATTTTCAATTGACAATTAATTGGCCTGGTTTCATAATTTGAGATCTGAAAAGTAAGTGTCCTACTGAAGTCACTTTCTGTGAATCAGCAGATTAATGAATAAAACATCCAAGTTCTTCAGTAATCCATGTAGAAACAAATTATTTCTTTCTACGTAAGTTACTTGACACAAAAATTAAAATTTAGAAGTAAATTTCCAGCATTTTTTTCAAATTGGACTATTCTGAATATGTGAAGGCTTTATATTGGATACACATCAATAGTTGTTTTACACTGCAGTCACTTCAACAACTTTGATTGCACTTTGCATCTTTGGAGCATTAATTTGCAATATATTTCTCCAGTCTTCTCTAGTGACCAATTTGAGGCAGGTTAGAGTATTTGGCCCTCCAGTGCTGCAAGTCACGGAGCCAGCTAATGTATCAGGACATATCTTGAAAATCTGCCTGGCTGTGAGATAGCTGTACCTCTTTTAAGTTAAAGTGAGAGGAGGTTGCCATGCATGGAAATCTCACTACCTTCTCGTTGACTGAAGGATCTTAATTGTGTGTACAATATAAAGAAATCCAATTTTTGTTTTTTTTACCCCAACAATTTAATATAAAGTGAAAATTGATATTCTGCTGTCAAGAAAAACTTTAATAGGTTGTATGGTTAAAATTATTTGATTGCTGTTGTTATTCACCAGTTTCTTCCTGCCAGAATTATACTTGTTAATTTACATTTGCAAAACTTATGTCCTCTTAATTCCTCCACTAAACATGAGCCTCAGTAGTACTGGTTATTACAACTGAGAATTATAGCAGAATGAACATTGTCAAAATGATTCATACAGCAATTGAAATGATTCAGTATTACTGTCACTTCCACATAGCAATCCATCTATAAACCTGATTGGGCACTGCTTACTTTTGTTAAGGGACAGTATATCAATTTAAATTGATAGAATGGTTGATATGAAGTTCCAGAATGATCTGAATAAAGAGACTAGGTAATAAGACAAATGAAATTTTCAGATAACATCCTACCTAATTAAGATTGCCTTTCATCCTTTTTTTTTAGCTGCCGAAGTTCCTGTTACCAACTGCAGTATGGAGGAATTTCAGTGTGCTTATGGGCGTTGCATTCTTGACATATACCACTGTGATGGAGACGATGATTGTGGAGATTGGTCTGATGAATCAGATTGTGGTTAGTGACTATTACATCATTATTGTTAAACTAAAGTTATCAGAAGGTTACAAGCAGAAGGAAGTTTTTGCTATGGGATGATGGCCTATTACTTCAGAATAAATTTAACTCCTTATTCACACTAATTGTGGGGAAAGCTTATGTGATAGCTACCTGTAGAGCATCATGGGAGTAGTGAAGAACACTTTGTCATTTTTGGTTGAATGTCACCTCAAAATAGTTTTAAAACATGTGCGTGAACTTGATAGATGTGAACTTTTTTTGTCTCAAGTGACCAGTAACTTTGTCAATGGTTGCCAGTTAGATGTATTTTCACATGATTTCAAAATGCATCCTTACAAAACCCTCAAACTTGCTCTATCGTGATGCAGGGGCTTGACTCGAAACGTCAACCATCCCTTTACTTCCATATATGCTGTTTGACCCGCTGAGCTCTTACAGCAGTTTCTTTTTTTTGCCATGTCATGCTGTGTTTAATTTTTCTACTTCCTTTGGTGCATAATATGATCATATCATTCTTTGTTTTGTTCCGTTTCCTGACACTTCATTCTCACATTCTGAACATAAGTAACACGGAACTGAAAGCCTGAAGATTGCTTTCTCACATATTCAATTGCTCATGGCTGGAGAAATGTGCTGTGAGGTGTAATTTCAGGCAAAGATGAATCACAAACATGAAGTGTCTGATTTTTAAGCTTTGGTGCTTCAGATTGTAAACAGTTACTTTCTCCAAAACCGAACAATGTAGGCTCAATGAAAGTTCTGAAATCACTGTTTAGATTTTCTCAGTTGCTCTAAAGCATACTCTGATGACTATTTATCTATTTTCTAACCTGAAGTATCTGCTAATACTAGTTAATGTGACCCACAAAGATCACAAGTGTAGAATATGTGCATTGTTTTCAATCTTAACAATGGAAAAAAGGCTCAACCGACTTCTATGATCAAGCTTCCACTTATGTCCAACAAATATGTCTGGCTGGCTTTTTTAATTGAGGAAGGAATATAAATTTCCACCTTTGGAAGGTGACCTGGTGGGTAGGTGAGAGGACTAATATGAAGGCAGCTGGAGAGATGCTTTGCATTGATATCAATCAGAATCAGGTTTATTATCACTGACATATGATGTGAAATTTGTTGTTTTGCAGCAACAGTACAGTGCAAAGGCATAAAATTTATAAATTACAAAAATAAATAAATAGTGCTAAAGAAAGGAATAACGAGGTAGTGTTCATGGGTTCATGGATCATTCAGGAATCTGATGTTGGTGGGGTAGAAGCTGTTCCTGAAACGTTGAGTTTGGGTCTTCAGGCTCCTGTACCTCCTCCCTGATGGAAGTAACAAGGTGGGCATGTCCTGGATGGTGAGGGTTTTTTTTATGATAGATGCTGTCTCCTTGAGGCACCGCCTCTTGAAGATGTCCTCGACGGTGGGGAGAGTTGTGCCTGTGATGGAGCTGGCTGACTCTATAACCCTCTACAGCCTCTTGCAATCCTGTGCATTGGAGGCTCCATACCAGGCTGTGATGCAGCCAGGCAGGATGCTCTCCACTGTACGTCTATAGAAATTTGTCAGCGCCTTTGGTGACAAGCTCAATCTCCTCAAACTGTTGATGAAGTAGAGCTGCTGATGCGCCTTCTTTGTGATTGTATTAATGTGTTGGGCCCATGATAGATCCTTTGAGATGCTGATGTCCTCCTAGTATCCTCCTGTTTGAGAAGAACACCAGGCATACAGGACTCCAAGGGACGTAACCTCAAAGGAAAACAAAGTGGAAGTTATGCCATTTAAGAAGGAAAGCTATTACGCTCTGTGTTTCACAAATGAATTCTCACCATTTGTCAGAAGAACATTGCTATCTAGCTTAGCATCTAAATATATTCTCAGGAACATTCTTAGAGTGTGTTCAGTTCTGGTCACCGCATTATAGGAAGGATGTGGAGGCGTTGGAGAGGGTGCAGAGGAGATTTACCAGGATGCTGCCTGGATTAGAGCATATGGAATATGAGGAGAGGCTTAAGGTGCTAGGGCTTTACTCACTGAAGAGGAGGAGAATGAGGGGAGACATGATAGAGGTGTGTGTAAAATATTGAGAGGGATAGATAGAGTAGACAGCCTTTCCCAGGGCACCAGTGCTCAAGACAAGAGGGCATGGCTTTAAAGTAATGGGTAGGAAGTTCAGGGGAGATGTCAGAGGGAGGTTTTTCACCCAGAGAGAGGTTGGTGCATGGAATGCGCTGCCTGGGGTGGTGGTGGAGGCAGATAAGTTGGACAGGTTCAAGGCATATGGAGGAATGTGGGATAGAGAGACATGCGGGAGGAAAGGGTTAGATAGTGTGAGGTGTGATGGGCGACACAACATGTTAGGCCGAAGGGCTTGTATTATGCTGTATTGTTCTATGGTTCTATGGTAACAAGAACATAAATGGAATCAGGTCTACATCAGTATGTGTAAAATACATTAATGAAAGCACCACAGTTCCAGGAACCAGGCATGAATATCTGCACTCTGTGATATTCGTTGGCCATTGAGCTGGTTACCACAGTGAAATCTCTTGGATGGAGAGGGGAGATAGCAGCTTCCATCACATCCAACAGGAGGTATTAGGATGTGAATGGTCTGTCAACACTTGAAGTTGCTGCTGCCCAGCAATATCCCACACTCACTCTGCCAGCTAGGGTGCAGCCTTGAGTCCCACATCTCATTGGCCACACTCTCAGCCTGGTCCACTCAGCATGAACACGAACCCAAGTTCCCGCACAACAGCTTGAGCTGGAGTGAACAACACTGCAACCACAATTCTCAAGTATTCATTCCCAAGAATGAGTGTGGCACTATGAAATTAAAGCCTATAATTTATGTCTTTTATTAAAGTACAATGGGGTATGTACCTGTGAGTATTTGGACTCAAGGGTCATGAGTACTAACAAGTCAGCGCTCTGCAGGGTGGCACTAATCAGGTCACAGTGTTAAAAATTGCCTTGTTTTAGCATAAATTATAGGCTATGATTTCATAGTGCCACACTCATTCTTGGGAGTGAATATTGGACAATTGTGGTTGCAGTGTTGTTCCTCCACCTCTCCTGTGTTCCTTTTAAAGCAAGATTGTTAAGGTACAGTTAATGTCCTCAAGACGAGAACACATTTAGATCATGAATTTATGGGAACTGAGTAACAAAAGTTGTTGAAAACCACGGAGCCCCAAAGTATGCAACAAGATTGCTTTGGTTATCCTATACGTCCTGTACACATGTCATGACGTTGAATGAGGGTCGAAGATTCCATCTGAGTATTAGTTTAAACATTAAAATCTCAGTTTCTGCAGGAGAGGGACCCTTTTCTGGTGATGTGGTCAATATATATGAAAATAACAGCTGTTATTTAAATTTGAAGAATTAGTTGACAATGAAAGAAGCAGAGCTTATTCTGCTTAACTTGATTTATAGTTTACCATAGCCAATAATTTTCTTTTTCCTGTAATGTAGGCTGCAGTAGACTGAAACGTGCAGTGACTGTTTAAAATTGGAGTGTTGAACCACACAGAGCAATTTCAGTGAGAGATGGTGATTAGTAACATAATCTTGCAGTGGGGTCTATTATGGTAACAAGAAAGATGCAAGTAATATGAAACACTTGCCCAGACATTTTGAGGTAATTATAAAATAATAAAACCTGACTTTAACTTGTGGGCTGCATGTGGTCTACAAACTGAGGTAATGCTTTATTCCCCTAGTGTGAAATGGCTGTTAAAGCAGGTACCAGATTTCATTATGTTTCTATTCAGTATATTCAACATACATACCTCTTAAACTTAAATGTTTGTCACCTTTGGTGCCAGTATCAATTACATCATGGATAAATTATACCACACACATTGGTGCTTTCTTGCATACTAATCCTACCAGCCACACCACACAACATACCCTTCAATTTTCTCCCTATTGCTGTTCATTTTCAGCATCTCAACTGTGCAATAGCCATTCTACTGAGCCATTGACATCAATTCATTCAGATATTCCACACATGGCGCAGTAGTTCTCCTGCGAAGGCATGATACTATTTTTAGAAATAAAGCTGTCCCCTTAATCATGTGAGGAAAGCACATACTTTGTTCTCAGTAAAATCCTGTCACATGATTCACATCCGCACCACAGATTATAAGCAACAGTGATGTTTGGCAGCTGTATCTGAACATTTCTCTGCAGATACTTAATACATGAGCACAAGCAAGAAAGCTCTGATGCCAAGTTCTCTTTTATGATTTAAAAAAAATAATGTAGATAATGCTCAAATCAAAGATTATAGAGTTCATTTTGTGAGAATCAACCTTGGAGATTTGATTGTCTTTGATTTGTGTGATCTTTGATCTCAAGATACTTGATCTGACTCCTCAGTTGTATTTCTGCCATTCAGCCCAATCCCACATCTCTATATCATCTGTATAAATAGAAGCAAATTCAACATCTAGTGATTTCACTCAGTTTTAATCACCAGCTAGCAACCACTTTGAAGATTAGAGATAGAAAACATCTTTATTTCTCAGGTATTCAATGTGTTTCTGTGTTGAAAGGTTTGATTGTTCACTATTATAATCAAATAAGCATAATAAATTCATGAAATAATGCAGCAAGTGGTAGAGTCAGATTTCACTTTGCAAAAGATACCACCACAAATGTTTTGGCAAACCCCATAGTCTATTATTACTTAGGTAATAAATATTTCTGCTGTCCATAACTTCCCAAAAGCAAATGTTAAACTTCAATCGGTGACAAATTGTTTTTTCTGTACATTACAGAAGTTATTTTTAAGAAACCGAGGCAGTCACTGGCCGGGGGAAGTGACTGGCCATTCTCATAGTTTATATTGTGTCATAAATAAACAGAAACTCTGTTTCTCTTTCCATAGAAAGCCTTACCTGTTGAGTATTGCTAAGACTTTCTATTTTTATTTCAGTCTTCCAGTATCTGCAGTTTTTTTGTTTTTCAATCACTTGTTTATGTTATTGTCTTCTGACAAAGGTATTCTTCTTTACTATGCAGAAGATTTGGAGACTAATGTGATGTCACAAATACTTTGAGTAAATAAACTGACCACTGCGACAAAACAAATGTTAACTGTTCTTTGTGTAGCAATTAGAATGTAATAAAACACATCAAGCCTTTAACCCTTGAGAATATGGGCTGAGTGGCTTTAAAAGAATTTATATTAAAAAAATGAAACATACACAGTCATTAAAAAAATTGGGGGAGGCTTTTAAAATTGAATAAAATGAGAGCATAATTAAAAAGCTGATAAAAAGTGTTGCAGAGAGTGCAGTCGAGATTGGTGCCAAGTTAAGTGATTGGAGAGTGGGAAACGCACAGGAATCTGATGATTGCATGCCATTAGCTTGAAGCATTAGGCTAATTTTGGAGCCAGTACAAGCATTTGTAAGTGCATACAAGGATTTTTGAACATGGTGCGTTTGTCGACCACAATCGGTGAAGAGAGAGGATATGAATAACAAAGATGTGGACAAGTGTAGAATTTGAGTCAGAGAGAGTGAGCGTCTGACCAAGCCGTTGTAATTCAGTCCCTGAGATAACACAAGCATGGATCAGAATTTCAGTGACAGTGTGGTAAGATACAGAAGGACGAAGCCAATGATATGGAGACAGGAAAAAGAAAGCTTGATGGAAGGAGGAGGGGGTAGTGAGGTGCTGGAGGCTTTCTTCAAACTGAAGAGGGTATGGATATTGTAAATCTACTCTTCAACCTTTGTGAGTAATATTGAAGGGGGTACAGTCAGCTTAAGGTGTATTGTGGTTTTGAAGGGAATTGAATAAGACGATTCCAATAATCAGCTGAAAAAAAATATGCCTGAATATGCTGGATTTCACTTGGACAGGCAGCAGAGTAGAATTATAAGATAAGATATCTTTATTAGTCACATGTACGTCGAAACACACAGTGAAATGCGTCTTTTTGAGTAGTGTTCTGGGGGCAACTCTCAAGTGTTGCCACACTTCCGGTGCCGACATAACATACCCACAGCTCCTAACCCTTTGGAATATGGGAGGAAACCCACACAGGCATAGGGAGAATGTACAAACTCCTTACAGACAGTGGCCGGATTTGAACCCAGGTCACCGGTGCTGTAAAGCATTACGCTAACCGCTACACTACCGAGCCTGCTTCAGGATTGAGATTGGAATTATACAGAGTTTTGTTTTTGTATATTGCCCTGACCAGGAGAAGTGAATAGTTATTCTCAATACAACTACCCATGGTTTATATTGACTCCGTACCCATTTATTATGTCTTTGAGGAGTAGCAGTGTTTAAATGTGGATTTTAACTTTGCAGGAGAAGCCCATAACTGGGATGGGGAAATGAAGAAAAAATTGCAAGCTACAACTCAGAGGGAGGATGTCAATTATGTTGAACACAATGAAAGGACCTGGAGTCTGGGGAGGGTTAAGGTGGCAAATTTATAATCAATCAGGGTGCCAATCAAAAATATGATAAACATCACATTTGGTGTAACGTCAGTGTGTGTAAGGAAAATACAACCCAGTAAGACTATTTACAAGTCAGGCTGGTGTGCACTTTAAAAAATGCCAAGGCTTTACTTTGAAAAGTGCAGGAATTGGCCAACTATGTTTATAATGAAAAATAGATTAATTGGTCAATTATGAGATTTTGCTACTTGCAAAATAGATGCTATATTAAGAGGCAATGTTGCCCTCAAATATAATTCTATATGTAAGAACTGAGACAATTTCAAAGTGTACTAAGTAAAACTGAGCCTTGCTTGGGATGGTGAAAGCCCCAGGAGCTTGTGTCCATGGGGGGAAGAATAAATATTGCATGAAACACACTGTTTCCTTCTAATGTGTGTAGTTGACTTAACCAGAGTGTTCATAGTTATGGTACAATTTGTGGGGGAAGTATTTGCTTGATTACTGATGCTTGAATTGTGTATCAGTGGAAATAGTCCATAGGTTCTGCTTAGCTGTGATCTCACTGGTAGAAGAGCTCACTGGTATCCAATGCGAAGTTTGATGTGAATAATATTTATTCAGAATCAGATTTATTATCACTGACTTAATGACATGAAATTTGCTGTTTTCCGGCAGCAGTACAGTGGAAAGAAATAATGAGGAATAATAAGGTCAGGTTCATGGACCGTTCAGAAATCTGATGGCAGAGAGGAAGAAGCTGTTTCTGAATCATTGAGTGTGGGTCTTCGGGCTCCTGTACCTCCTCCGATTGTAGTAACGAGAAGAGGGCATGTCCCGGATGGTGAGGGTCTTCAGTGATGGCTGCTGCCTTCTTGAGGCACCACCTCTTGAAGATGTCCTCAATGGTGGGGAGGGTTATGTCTGTTATGGAGCTGGCTGAGTCTACAACCCTCTGCAGCCTCTTGTGATACTATTCATGGAGCCTCCATACCAGGCTGTGATGCAACCAATCAGAATGCTCTCCACTGTCTATCTGTAGAAATTTGTAAGAGTCTGTGGTGACATACTGAATTTCCTCAACTTCCAACAAAGTAGAGCCACTGGCGTGCCTTTGTGATTCCCGAAAGCTAACACTGCTCAAGGAGTTTTACTTTGAGGTGAAGTAGAGAATAAAGAAGCGCAGCAAGGCAACAGGCAATGATGTTATACTAGATGTTAGCAGTTGTTATCAGTCTAAGGTCCTAACTCTGGATCTTGTAAGTGTGGCAGCTTTATTTCTTAATGAGCAGAGGATGCCATAAAATTCTAGATTCTGACAAAATTTAGTGTGAACAGTGATTTAACAATTTTTTTGGATAAGTAGAATTTGTTGGATAAGTAGGATGTGCCAAGACAGAAAGAACTTTTAACTGCCAGCCTCTGTTTGGTAACAACCTTCAGAAAGTGCACGTGGAAGCAATCAAACTAATGGGATAAGTTAAAATGAGTATCAGTTTCATTTTAACCTTTATACTGCTCACTGTGAGCCTCTAGTGACAGAGACACAGAAATACATCGGAACATACCAGCTGGACATGCTCAATATGATGATTTTTTTTTCTAAAAGCAGTGCTCCAGCAATATCATCCCACAATTAACATTGCAAATGTAAAACAGGAGACTTCAATTTCATACTCATCAAATAGTCTGATTATAATCTCATTAAAATTATTTTCCAAAAATATTGTTGGGAGGGGATAGAAGAAAAAGTCGATTACAGGCCTACTGCTCAGAGAATGTTACTTTTAAAATGGAAGCTTCTACCTCCTGACAAGTACAACTTTGTTTTGGTTATTTTCCATAGCCTCTCATCACCCTTGTCGGTCGGGTGAGTTCCTCTGTAACAGTGGGCTCTGCATTAATGCTGGCTGGAGATGTGATGGTGATTTTGACTGCGATGATCACTCTGATGAGAAAAACTGCAGTAAGTTTATTAAATCACTTTCTTCAAAGAATCAGTTTATGAGAAACAATTTTCCTGAGTGACAAGTTACAGAATGAATATTATTTTACTAGCACTTTAAACATGTGTTTTGTTCCTGGGCAGCTGCCTCGCAGTGTACGGCAGACCAGTTTCGCTGCAAGTCAGGCCGCTGTATACGCTTGTCGTGGCGATGTGATAGAGAGGATGATTGTTCTGACAACAGTGATGAAGAAGACTGTGAGAAAACAGGTGAGAAAAAGACATTCCAGGCGATGTTGATGTACCCTGAATTGGAAACCAAAAGTAGCAGTAGAGAGCCAGTCACTATTGTAGCCAATCTTCCAGCTTAGGGTGCCTGGACATGCTCATACGGCATAGAAGCAGAGGCCAGGCCGAATCTTCAGACACCCTTTTACACTAATCATGCACTAATGTCATTTTCTTATCCCAATGTTTCCCCTTAACTACCCCCAGACTGTACCGCTCACCTACATACTAAGTCTACTGTAGTCAGCCAACTTACCAATCTATATTTCTTCGGGATGTGGAGAAGATCAGAGCACCTGGAAGAAATTCTCATGATTATAGGGAAAATATGCAAACTCCACTGAGACAACACTGGAAGTCAGGACTGAACCTGGATAGCTGGAGTCATGAGGTAGCAGCTCTATTAGCTGCACCACTGTGGACAATTGATATAAGTCCCTAACTGTAAAGTTCTCTGCCACATGTTGGTCAGTCATTGAAAATACCCTGGGCATATGTTATTGTCTTTGTCTTGTGTCCATCCATTCATCGCATGCATCCTTCCATTTGCAGTTGCTGGATAGTGGATTACTTGTTGAATAGTGACAGCAGGATTGGCAATCAGAGAGAATTCCAGGGCCACAATGTGGGTGCTCCTGCTGTAGCCCTGGGGCGAGAGTCAATACCTGATATACACAACTGATATATAAGGCTCTGATTTATCTAGTTATGAATACAGACATCATTTCATCGCTCTAGGTCATCATCTACATTACCAGGATGGTGATTACAGTTGTAAAGGTCAGCCTTCTGTGGTAAGTCAAGTAAAATCTGAAGCAGGTAGCTTTAGCTGCTTTGTGGTTAGTCATTTTAATACTTGCAATGAACCTTGGGGGACAGTCCTGACATTTTATGATTCCAGTGCAGTCCTCTCAGCACAAATTTGGCCAAAGAAAAAGTATGATTTTCCAATCATTTTAAATAAAAGTTCAGCAAATTACAAGTCAGATATCCTAGTTTTCAGGTAGAGCTCCATGTAAAAATCTGAAGATTACCGTATATGGTTTAATTCCTGCTCTTTTGTCATAGAAATCCCACAGTGTGCTCCAGATCAGTTCACATGTGGCAATGGACGTTGCATCGGTCAACGTAAAGTCTGCAATGGGGCGAATGATTGCGAAGATGGTAGTGACGAAAACCCACACCAGAACTGTCGTAAGTTTGAATCTAATATCCACGCATTCAGCAAATGCCCTCAACATATTTTTGAAATTTTATAAAATTCATTTTATACTGACTACAGTTTCATCTGTCATAATCTCTCTTTATCTCCATGCTTGGGATGGGACTCTGTTTAAAAGTAAATAAAATCAGATAGTTTTACCAAGATAAATATTTGGTTGCTGTTTGTTTGCCATTGATTGCTGCTTTTTCTGCTTGTTTTCACGGATAATTCTCTGGGCAGGAGGATGGACAAGAGTCATGTCCTCTTGTAGTGGAGCTTGCTGTGAGGAGATCAGGGAGCATTGGCACCAGCTGAACATTTTGCCCCATACTCTCTTGGAATTTGCTATTCACTCAATGAATTCAGCTTTAGAGTAGAAACACATGTAATAATTGATTACAGATGGGTTGTGATGCATGACGCCAACTCTGTTTGCCACGTGGCACAGTACTGAAGTTATGATGCACGAGAACCAACCATGTGATTTGAATTAGGTGAACGATCTGAAGAGGAAAGCTGCAATGTGAACAATGGCGGATGTGCGCATAAGTGTCAGCAGGTTCGAGGCATTGTCCAATGCACTTGTCACACGGGCTATCGATTACTAGAGAATGGAAAATCGTGCCAAGGTAGGAACCTCTTGTCTACTCATAGTGCTTGTCTACTAGTTAATCAAGAATTCAGAATTTTCTTGACAGTGAACCACACTAGATTCAGGGGCTGACAAGTTCATATAATAGAACAAAGGATTCACTTTTCAAGCATTACATGCACTATTATCTCTGCAAATGTGACTGGTTCATATTTTTCCTTTTTTCTAAGGTCTTCCTGATTTTGTGTTGGATTTTCACTGTGGCAGACAATGTGATGAAGTCTACACTTCAGTGTCCTCCTCACATACACTTGCATTGTTTTACACACCCTTCCCCCACCCTCTCTTCTACTGAAAACTAATTTGTACTTCTCTGTCTTTCCCAGTTCTGAAGAAGGATCTCAGACTTTAAACCGTGTCTGTTTCTCTTTCCATAGATGCTTCCTGACCCGCTGAGTGTTTCCAGCATTTTCTGTTTTTGTTTCACTGTACTCCTGTTATCTGATAAAACAGAGAAATGGGAAATTGATAACGACAATCAGTCAGATGCCATATGTCATCATGTGCCCCAATTAAACAAAACACACAATGGTTGTAAAAACCTAATGACTCAGATCAAAGGAAAATCAAAGAGGAGCAGCTGGGTCCATGATAAGTACACTATGTTTCTTTAGCAAGTTAAGCAGGACAAAAGTGTTGAACTGTCTAGCTCATTGGGTTGAGCTGGAGTTGAGCAAACCATACTGATGATCCAGATAATGAATCATCGGTATGGTCTCCAAAACACCAATTCACAAAGGACACCTGATCACATTGGATTTGTTGCTCACCAATTTACTTTTCTTTTTAGCATAAATTTCCTCTGGTTCAAGTTCAAGTGGCAGTCTTTGATTAGTGGAAAGTTAATTCATGTACATT
>JARFYF010000022.1:18981762-18993100 GCA_030265395.1 Rhina ancylostomus | reverse complement strand
CTCGCCTTAACCCATACAAAAACTGGATCCTACTATACTGAACTAAAATGCCACAATATTAATGGAATTATTTTAGAGGGATTAGAGATCCTGATTTTAATTTCATGTCCATTGAAGCAAATGGTTTGTTCAATCCAACACAGTTTATATTGAGTGACT
Source organism: Rhina ancylostomus (assembly GCA_030265395.1). Taxonomy (NCBI): domain Eukaryota; kingdom Metazoa; phylum Chordata; class Chondrichthyes; order Rhinopristiformes; family Rhinidae; genus Rhina; species Rhina ancylostomus. The sequence goes on along the minus strand of JARFYF010000022.1, from coordinate 18,992,941 downwards.
GATTAACTCTCAGTTTCTGTGGGTGCTAGCATTATATATTGGTCTTAACCAGGCCAATCAAAAATAGTCATCTACCTTTAAATAGCAACCTGATTGTTTAAGTTATCATTTAACATTTTTCATATTTGGCTTCAATGATCTCAGTATTTTCTTTTATTTCTGCTTTTTTAAAATTCCTGTGTAAGAACTCATTTCCTTTAACCATAAGTGGTCTATTCTTCTTTGTTTTCTATTGGTGCTTCTGTTGCATTTTACAGAACCATATATTGGACGGACTGGGGCAACACTCCTCGGATAGAATATGCTGCCATGGATGGATCCAACCGGAAGATCATTGCAGATACCCATTTGTTCTGGCCCAATGGACTCACCATTGATTACGCAGGTCAAAAAATGTACTGGGTAGATGCCAAGCATCATGTGATTGAACGTGCAGATCTTGATGGTCAGAACAGGAAAGCAGTGATCAGCCAAGGTGTGTACATTATCCATTGCAATTAGAATAATGTTTATTGTACGGAATGAAAGCAAAGGATGTTGGCATTACTTATATTCTAACATCCTGTGCAAATTTTCCTTTGTACATAATTATAGGTAAATTCTTTTGCTAAGTTGTCATTTCCAATAGATAAGAAAAAAAATCATTACATTTATACTCAGAAGAAAATATTTCTCTACATTTTGCCAGAATAAAGATAGCTCAGGTTGTCCTCGTCAGCACAGATTTTTTGTTGTCACACTATACTGAAGATGGCACTAATCGTTATATAACTGAAAGTACCCATTGACCCACTTTGTTTTCCAATGCATTGATTATCAGCAGTTTGGTAATGAACTTGGTTGAAAATTGAAAGGGTACAATGCCTGACATTTTTTGGAGAGGTTTATCAATAGAATAGGAAAAAAGCAAACAGTCAAAATTAGGAAAGGAACTTTAATGCTGCTGCTGGCACTTTCATTTCATGCATGAGGTAGTGGCAGAAGGAAGGAGCCATCTCAGGAGGAATGAACAATCAGTTCATTGCTCAGCATTTCTAGTGGCCTACACACTGCCCTGCCCCTCTGCTTAGTGATGCTTCCTCTGTATTATTAGTTCTTCGAACAGTTTTTCTTGTTTCTGCATTTATTTTGTTATTGTTAATGTACTTGTGGTTATTATCCCTCCTGTAGAGCTTTTACTTAAATTTGTGTAGTATTTAAAAGGTTATTGTTGCTCTTGCAGTTTTTATTAAAATCAACTAGTTAAAATCAAGTAGTAGGGTGGAATATTCTTTAATGCCCTTCTCAAATGTTTGTGTGGCCATATGGTGTGCAACTATTGAAAGCACTGAGATTTCCTTCCTATTACCACCTTTTACTCTATAATTTTAACTTGCCTCTTAGACAATAACATTTGCCTAGAATTTATCTTTGCTCTGTAGTATACAACACTGGTGTGATTATATAACCTGTTTTGTGCTATTGACTGGAAATGAATTTCTGAGCAATTGCTTTTCTCCTCTTTCCTTGTCTGTGGTTCTTTTGATTTTTTTAAAGGTTGTTATTTCTCAGTTAACATATTCTGATGTCATTGGTGAACCTGTTTTGTTTTTTCCATGCCTCTGGGTTTTGTTTCTTTGGAGGTGAATTTTAGGTTATTTGCGGGCAGCTTGCTGTTGAGAATTGCAGCAGTGACAATATGCCCAAACATGATGAAATATGAACAACCGCTGGACAATGCGCAAGACGTAATCTTTTAGGAATGTATTTTTCCTGCTTTCTTCCTCTCATAGATAGATAGGCAGGTTGTTCTGCATACAATAGTAATGTAGATTAGGTAGCTACACAAATAGATTTATATTTTATTCAATTTGTTTTATAATTAAACTCTATTCCAGGTGTTTCTCCCAGATATGTTTTATTGGATTATTTATTCAGAAGCATAAGAAAGTGATAGTTAATCATTTACTTAACAATGTGATAGTTTAACTACTTGATAAGCTAAACTAATTTGTAGTTTTTAAAATCTGAATAGGTTCCATAGTTTATGACCCACAGGGGATATTTTTAGTGCTCGGCATCCAAGAAAATCAGAAAATCTATTAAATTGCAGAATTGATTGATGAAGACTTGGCAATCAATTTGGAAAATTATTTTATTGCTGTCTGATTCCTTGAACAGTTTGGTCTTCATTGGAAAATAAATGCAAGAGAATTCGTCTCAGGAGATGAATATTTTTGACTAAAGCAATTCAACCTGGATCAGTTGGCTATTGAGGTGTCTGCTTCAGCTCTTCTGATTGATTTTAATCACTGATATTATAGGACAGAAGGAGCCCAATTAGCCAATAGTATCCAAATTACTGCTGTGGCTCTTCTTCTGGAACGATCAACTCCAACCTTATTTTCCTGCCCTTGGTTCATTTTCTTTTGTACTTCAGCAGTTCAGTGAATTCAGTGCCCACATTGGTTGATTGTAAAAGCTAGAATTGTAACAGAAATGTTTCTAACCTCCTTCGCTTTCTTGTTAAAGTCTTATTTCTGCCCTCCCGCTAACAGTTTAATAATCAATAGTCATTGTAAGTTATGGGACTTTCCCAAATATGGTCATAACGCGGAACAGCTTTATTAAAACCTGGTTGTTATGGGAGTGCCCAACAATGGACTGTCCTTAAAACAAATTGCACTAATTTATCCCTTATAGCTTCAAAACGGGAGTTACATGAGGAATAATGATTATTAGTCATGTTGAAACGCGCCAGGAATTGCATCAGATGTGGTGATTTGTGACCTGGTAGAAAATTCAGAATGGCATGATTTATGCCAGAAATGGTTTCAATCACATTCCATTCTGGAATAATATTGATTTTCAGTTGTCATGCACTTAAAGAAAATAAGGAACACATCTGAATGTCTAGGCAGTAATGGTTATAATGGTTATCATGACTATCAGTCTTTAACAATGATGTTTATGATGCAAAGCAGCTGCTTTAACAATCCGTGAGTTAAATACTGTGCTCTGATCTCAAAGGCCTCCAAGAATGCAGCACTCATTACCTTGTGGAATGCTGGAGGTGAGTGCCGCAGTCTGGGAAGACAGATAAGTGCATGGGCAAGAAAGAAGTAGTGTATTTCTGTGGGGCAAGATGGTCCAAGGATGATAGAGGCTCATGTTACATAAAAACTGCTTTAGATCTATTGGCATAAATGCTGATTTATGTACCATAAAATTTGATGCAATCCACAAGAAAGCATGATTTCTTTAACTTCCTGGCTTGCCTGTACTATATACAACAATGCCATGTTTTTGATGAGTTGAAATCTCAGGATGTTACAATGTCTCCAGATTCTGTTTCTCTACAGTCCTATTCTGTTGCATTACCTGGCTCTTACTGTGCAGTGTAGCTTCAAATGATGATCCCTATTTGGGTAACTTTTAAAATTTACTGATTATTTATAACTTATCTTGCATTAACTCTCAATCCTCAGTGCAATCTAATGATTTTCTGCTGAGCAACTCTGATGTGGGTCTCATGCCCCTTCCATATTAATATATGTGTTACTTAATCATTAGCAATTGATTAATAGTTCTTAACCAGTATCTGTAGATGATTCTACCATTAAGAGTAAGTCCTACAATAAAACACTACAACAAGCTGATTATAAAATCTAATGATTCAGAAGAGAAATAAGGCCACCTTCCATGGTTTTAGCTGTTTTAAACCTATTACTGTAATGCATTTAGTAGATTTGAATGGAGTAAGTTCATTGACTCAAAAGTAAGTTTTTGCAAATCCAACATCTAATGAACAATCACCATGATGACCAAAGTGAAGGTGCCCAGAATTAAGGATGTGCTCAATCTCCAGCAAACAGTGTTTGCTCATTTCAGATGAATTCACTAATTCAAATTTTGGGTCCTTTGAACATGAATAAAAAATGTCAGATTGTTGCTTATAGATGGGACTCTTTACTGCAAATGTTTGCCCATTAGTTTGGTTCACAGGCTGATGATATTTTTAACTAGAATTGTTTCTGAAATGTCTGTTGTATTGCTTTTAAACCATTTCAATTTAAGTGTAGTCTAGTTGTCATGAAAAATGTATTTGTGCATTCAGTTTTCTTTATGAATGGCAATTTATTAAGTAAATGATATATATCTAGATCACTTCTAGCAGTCCATGAAGACACCCCATTAGGAGGAAATGGACTGGAATTTCATATAATTTAAACTTGAATCCAAAGTCTATATAGTCTAAAATTTTATCTTCAAGTTTGACTGAAAGAATAACTGTATTAATCCAGACACCCAAAATCTGTTCCTCTCAGTTTGTGCCGTATTTGAGCCCGTTACTAATATGTGAGGAATTTTAAAATGTAATATAATTGAAATTGATCCCATTCATTAACACCAACTTAGCTGCAGACATGTGTATCAGCTTACAATATTTCATTCTAAAAATTGATGGTCTTTGTGTTAATGGGTTAACAGTACTTTGTTGAGTTTGTATGCTGCTCTTTGTAGTGCTGACTTGGATGTATTCCAGAATGTGTTTGATGTAGAAACATGCAAAATTGTCAATGAAGCAAGAGGCCATGACTGCTCTCATTTATCTTGCTTCCTTTGTTTGAGAATATACACACCTGCACCAGTTGTTATCTGCTATCTATGTTAAAAGAAATGTAATGAATGCCAGGGTTCAGAACCTGTATGGAAAACCAGGGACAATAGCCATCTAAATACAACTTACTATCAAAAGAATATATTTTTACAATAAATGCTGGCAGGTATGTTTTCTCAGTGCATTCTTATGAATGTACAGTTTCCACTCAAACCAACATGCTGTCAAGTTAAACTACAAGACAAACCATAGGAAGATTGATTACTCTGGCAAACACAATGATTTACTCTGGATTCATGGCTAGTGTTTCACTGCTGTTGTAGGTGACCTTTGAACTAATGTGAGAAATATCAGCAGTTGTATGTGGGCTGTCATTTCAGTTATGTGTGGTGAAATATATTTTGTCTAGAAATCCTTCTCATTTTTCAAAATACAAATATATTAGCATATGGATTAGGTAAACAGATATACAAAGGCGTTGTACAGTGAAGGAGGTGGGGTTCTGATGTGTGATTGTCCTATGTGATGAGTTTCAGTCTTTTGGCTGTTAGTTAGAAAGGTAGAAAAGATACCAAGTCAACTGAGAGCACTCTTATCATCATGCCAGCCAGTGCAGAAAGCATTTGCAGACATTGAAGAACAAGTTGTTTATACGCTAGACTTGCCCTCTATTCACAGTGCAGAACTACTTTCAAAACTAAGTTCATGCTTTGAAATCTATATTTTGCTACTGTTTAATCATCCACTTGTACTTTGTTGCACTCCTAATCTACTTGTCTAAAGCTCTCTCACTCTCCTACTTTCTGCTCCCTTTCTTGTATGTGGCAAACTTGCTTGCATCTACCAGCTTGATATTTCAACTGTTGTGAAGAGTTTTGTTTAGAGCCAATCAAAAGAATTGTTTTAAAAGGCACATCAAATATCCAAACATATCGCAGGAGCTCATTTAATCTGCATGTTGGTCCACTATTCCTTGGGAATTAGTTGATCTGAGAGCTAACTTCATTTGCCTGCTTTCCTACCATAAGTATATTTGGTTATCAAAAATCTATCAATCCCAGATTTAATGGTGGTAATTGATACAGCATTTGTCACTTTACATAGATGATTTCTTCCTCCTTCGCAAGTATCTGATTTGTTACTTAGTTAGAGCAGAGCTGCCACTTCATGGTTATTGGGGACATGCAAGGTGTTGTAATCTGTCATCATGTCAATGACCCATGTGCCTTTATCCATAACTGCAATTGTTTACTGCCAGTAAAACAAAGTCCATCTTAAGATCCTTTGGTATGTTTTAATACAAGCTTTCAATTCATAATGAAATATTTATTCTCCTGCCACTAGACATTAGATACCAGATAGGGACTAGTACTCAATACGTGGTGGGAAGGTACACAAACCAGTAAGGAGTTGGAGAAGAAAAATTAAAAGTGGAACAGTCGGCTGAAATAATAACCACTGATTCCGCTTCACAAAGGACAGAACACTTGATGGTTATTTCACATCATCAAGTCTTGTGGCATTTGGCCAATATGTAGCAGACTTGGGCAACAACACAAAAGTACAATTTGGCAACAGAACTATTGATGCATTTTTTTATATATAAAAAAAACACAAGATTGATAGTGCCTGTACGTATCTAGATGCTTGTTTGAGGTTATCGTAGATACTTATGTTAAATGCACATTGGGGAATTTACCTCCAAAAATGGATGCCATTTTGATTTGCAAACAGTTGAACACACATTTCCACCTATTTTTGAGGTTAGGTGCCAAACAGTGGAATAATGTGGGTCTAAAAGCAAAGCCCTAGAACAGAAAGTTCTGGAAATACTTAAACGGTCTGGTGATCTTTAATCTAATATGTTAACTCTGCTATTTTATCCACAATGCTGCCTGCCCTGCTGAGTATTCCCTACATTTTTTGTTTAATGCTTCAATGATGTGAATCTATGATGGCACAGAATACCAGTAATCTTGACTCATGAAAAATATATATAGTTGCAGCATAGATTATATGGCTTTATCATTGTGACTTTGGAGGAAATCAAAGTTTTGGTTGGCGAGACTTTCTAAATCAGTTGATTGATAACAATGTACTTTTAATTTATTTTTGCTTTTCAAAATCTGGTTATTTCCTCAGAGTTTCCATAATTGGTGGATAACAAATATTAGGAATTCATTAAATGACTGGTTTGATCCAAAATTACAAGGATCTGCCTAGCAATATTAACATTTAGCCTTTGATTTTCTTTTCAGGCCTCCCTCATCCTTTTGCCATCACAGTGTTTGAAGACAGCCTGTACTGGACAGACTGGCACACCAAAAGCATAAATAGTGCCAACAAGTTTACTGGGAAAAATCAAGAGATTATCCGCAATAAACTCCACTTTCCTATGGATATTCACACACTTCATCCACAGAGACAGCCAGCAGGTAAGAACATGAGGGATGAACTTGGAAACTCTTAGATATTTCAATTTAAAACAAGTAGAAGCATGGAAACTTTCCCTAAGAACATTGATGGAGTTGATTCAATTTTTTTGATTTTAAAAGGATATGTTCCTCTATTTAAGGAAAAGCTACAATTTTCTGTTGAAATTACAGAGAGTTTCTTTCTACATCTTTTGGCAAAATATACTCACTGCTATTCAACATGCATGTGTATTAATTTTGTTGGATTTAATGACAACTATTTCCTAAAGAAAGTGAACATATATCTACAGCTACCTTATAGTGCATCAGTGATGTAGTGTAAAGAGCCATACCAGCTAATGTGCACACAGGAAGTTTCTGATAACCTTGAAAGATTTTGTTTAGTGACGTTGCTCGGGAGTTAAGTATTGGATAGGGCACTGGGAGGAGTTCCTTGTTTTTTCATCTTTAAGAGAGAGTTTGGGCCATTGCTTAACAATACCATTAAAAGATAACACCCCCAGTAGATGAGCACTCAGTCAATTCTGTACAGAATCAGTCTCAGCCTACATTTTGTGGTCAAAGCTCTGGAATGGGGCTGTCCCCAGAATCTTCTGATTCCTGGGCAAGAGTGTACCATTCAACTCAGAAAGACATCTGCTGAATTTCTTCAAAATCTTGTGGTCTGGGCAATGGTATGTCAATTAAACAGCAGAATCTTTGGGTTTGGGTCAAATCCAGGAAAGAACATTGGCAAAGTTGACTGACAGACCTCCAGCCATGGCACTTGGCTCCGTCTCAATTATAGAACTTTCAATGGTTTGAACCAGATGTTCCTTTGAACTATTGATGCATGAAGAAGATTAAAAAAAGGAGCCCACTGGCAGGGTGCTGTAACTCTGTGGCCGTGATAATTGAGTCAGGATGGAGAGCAATTACTCTCTGTTCATTTGAACTAACTACATTAAAGCTCAAGCAATGCAGAATTAATAAACTATTTTAGATAAATTCTTACCAGTAAGCTTGTTGAAAAAGTTTAGCTTTGAACAAATTTTTACAAAACTTGTGGTTCAGTACAATATACTGGGCATTAAACTGAAAATGCTAGTTACAGCAAATATAAATTGTCATTTTTCTATTCCAATGTCAGCTCTCCAAACTTCTCTTAACAATGCCCATCCCCACCTATAATTACATGTTAGCTGCAATAATTCCTGATCATCTCTTTTTGCTAGAAGTGCTCTGAGAAAGGGTGCAGTGGAGGCCAGTTTGGGGACAACCAGATGCACACATCTGAGATGTTGAAAAGATGGCAGACCCCATGACTGGTTAGGCCATACTTCTGTGGCACACTGGACAGCACCAGAAATCAGGCCTCAGACTCCTTGCGTGGTCATGACTAGAACATAGAACACTACAGCACAGTACAGTCCCTTTGGTCCACAATGTTGTGCCGACATTTTTTCCTCCTCTAAGATCTATCTAACCCTTCCCTCCCACATAACCCTCCATTTTACTATCATTCACGTGTCTATCTAAGAGTCTCTTAAATGTCCCTGATGTATCTGCCCCCACAAACTGTCCAGGCAGTGTGTTCCACACACCCACCACTCTCTGTGTAAAAAAAACTTACCCCTGACATCCCCCTTATACCTTCCTCCTGTCACCTTAAAATTATGTCCCCTCATGTTAGCCATTGTCGCCCTGGGAAAAAGTCTCTGATTGTCCACTCGATCTATGCCTCTCAGCATCGTAAACACCTCCATAAGTCAGCTCTTATCCACCTTCGCTCCAAAGAGGAAAGCCCTAGCTCACTCAACCTATCCTCATAAGACACGCTCTCCAGTCGAGGCAACATCCTGGTAAATCTAATCTGCACCCTCTCTAAAGCTTCCACATCCTTCCTGTAATGAAGGACCCAGAACTGAACACAGTACTCCAAGTGTGGTCTAACCAGAGTTCTATAGAGCTGCAACATTGCCTTGTGGCTCTTGAACTGAATATCCCGACTAATGAAGGCCAACACTCTATATGCCTTCTTAACAACCCTCACAACATAGAGAGAGGATACTACAGCTCACTCTTGAGTCTCACATTCTGCCCCTAGTTTCCCTGTAACCAATTGTCCCCACATTCCCATCAATTTCTCCCGGATTCTATCATTTGCTTACACATGAGCAGCAGTTCACAGTAGCCAATTCATTTGCCAGCCTACATATCTTTGGGTTGTAGGAGGAAACCAGAGCACTCAGAGGAAATCCACATGGGATTTGTGCAAACTCCACAAATAAAAAGAAATGGGTATGACTTAATAGCCATGATGGATGTGTGGTTGGGATTAAATATGACAGCATAATTTTAAAAGAGAGACGCATAATAGCAAAAAGAATAGCGATAGCCCAGATAATAATGGATGGAATAATGAGAAAAGATCTTAGCTCAGAAAATCAAGAAATAGTTTGGTTAGAATTAAGTAACAGCAAGGGGTAGAAGAGATGGCTGAGAGCTGGCTGTAAATTTTCCAGCAATGGTGATGATACTGCAGAGAGTACAAATCAGGAAGTTAGTGGCATATGTAATAAGGGTAATATGATAATTGTGGTGCTCATGGGAGTCTTTAACCTCTATAGACTGGGAATAACAAACAATAATTATGGAGAGGAAGGATTTGTGAATTGTATGTGAAATGGATTTCCAGATCAGTATGTTAAGGAATCAACAACAGAGCAGACTATTTTAGATCTAATCTTGTGCAAGGAGAGAGGGTTCATTTATAATCTTGTAGCTAAGGGGTTTTTAGAGAAGAGAGATCATAATATCCAAGTTTTTTTTATTAAGGGCAAAAATTATTTTCACTTCAAAGCTGTGATTTGAAATAAAAGGCAAATTAAACGGCAAAGGTATGAGGGATTAGCTGACAGTGGTAGACTGACAAACGTGATACAAGACAAGCAGTAGCTAATATTTAAAGAATTAAACAGAACTTACAATAAATTATAAACCTTTTAAGACACAAAAAGCCCAATAAGAAAAAGTGGACCAACTGTGATTTACAGGAGAAGTTACTCCAGATGTAGCCTTGCCTACACACAGTACAACTGCAACAATATTTTCCTATTTCTGAAGTCCATCTCCCTTGCAATTAAATCCAATATGCCATTTAACTTTTAGATTCTTTGCTGCACCTGCATATTAACTTTTTGTATTTCATGCACAAGAACCCCTAGAATGTCCTGTACTTGACTAATCTGCAATCTCTTTCCATTTAGATGATAGTCTACCTTTTGATTCCTCCCATCAAAGAACATTACCTCACACTTTCCTACATAACTCCATTTGCCAAGTTTTGGCCTACTCATTCAATCTATCTATAGTCTTTTGCAGAGTCAAAATATCCTCATTGCAACATGCCTTCCCATCTGCTTTTATGTCATTAGCTCACTTGAAATACTTACATCTGCCCTCTCCAAGTAAAGAGTAAATAACTGAGGGCCAAGAACTGGTCCTTGTTGTACTGATTACATACTTCCAGCCTGAAATTGATCCATTTCTACCAACTCTGTCACCTCTGTGATAACCAGAATTCAATCCATGTTGACATATTGAATGGTGGAGTAAGCCCAATGGGCAGAGTGGCCTGCTTTTTCTCACCACCTTCTACATTCAGAAATAATTGGATAAAGTGGGTGAATTGGCACAATTTTACTAACCAAACAATTCAATTTTATTCATTTGGCTAATTGTCATTTTAGCTTAATCTCTGCAATAATACTGTAATGATTTTTTGCTAAATGAACGACTGTTACCAGTGATGGTCCAAATTATTTTGTCAAGTAATTTATTACTTCATTCCCTGAATTGCATACATAAGTTTGCAATTATAGGAAGTACATAAGGAGACAGAATTTACTTAGCTTAAAGCATGGTAAATGGTGTTGAATCATGATCAAATATTCTCTTTCTGTTTTTGTGCAGCTGTTGCCCTCCAAAACATTACATTACAACAATTATGTCTCTTGAGACTGCCATGATATTCTTAAGTTGCTTCATGAGATGCACTGATTCTTATCCGATTTTCAATAGGACAGGATCTCTTGAACCAGGTGGAGTGTCATTGCTGTATTATTGAAATATCAGTATTTCCCCTCCCAGGTAGTCTTTGATT
>JARFYF010000022.1:18967092-18979577 GCA_030265395.1 Rhina ancylostomus | reverse complement strand
TGTGTAAAATCATGCATAAAAGGCAAAAGTTGTCTGTTTTGAAGCATTTCCATCATTTTTCTGATGGGAATCCTTCACTTTGGGAAGGTAGACCACTTCTAAGAGCCATTCATGTTGATTTAAATTTCATTTGCCCAACACATCTTCTGCATGGGATAGTATCATCAATATGCATAGCTTGTTTTAAATGTTTACAACAGAGGAAGTGTTCCATGACCTCATAATAAAAAGAGTATATCACATTGAAGGTAGAGAACTGTGTGTGATTGAAATGTCCCCAACCCCAGGTCATCAATTTGTTTCTATGTACATGTGACTAATAAAGATATCTTATAATGTTCACTCAGTGATTCTTCACTCTGTGAATGATGTTGAACTAGCAGAAGTTCACTGTGGGTAGAAACTGGTGGGCTCACTGCCCTCCACACCCAGAGTGAGGTTACAAGACCCAGAGGCCAAGGAGACCCCAGGCAATGTAACACTGAGGCCCCTGACAGACTTTGACATAGAGTTGGCTTTTGTAAAATCCATGGCGTTCAGAAAAATAACAATTATTGAAATTGATATATGTAATTTAAAAAGGATTTTTAAAATGAATGAAAAATTCAATAAGAGCACATTAAAACATTTAGATATCAGTAAAAATATTTCACTAATAGTCAAAATAAACTTCTCTCCCATTTTCCAAGCTGGGACCCACTAGTTGAAACATGTAGGGTCTCTCATCTTATGCCAGCCTGACCAAGTATGGGATGGGAGAGGCGATTACCCCATATAATTCTAAGAAATTCCAGCCAATGTGGGCTGGAAATCATGGTGGACAGAATTAAATCTTTCACCAAGAGCTTGTAAACAATTGAATACCAGTGATTCCCTTTGGATCTTCCAGCCACAGCCATGAAAGTTTACCTACTGAATAACCTAAGAACATAGCAACAGGAGCAGGAGTGTGACATTTAAAAACAATATGGCTGAATGTTTGTTGCTCCAGATTCCATCATTTGTACTCTTTTGTGTCTCCATTGTACTGCTCCACTGTGAAGTCTCTTCAAGACATGCCAAATTTAAAGAAGTTTTCCTCCCCTCTTTGATAGGAGTTCTGTGAGACCCTCTCTCACTGCTCTGCCTCTGGTTTCTGCTGCTCTCCAGCTCTTCCACTTTACATTGTCAATGTCCCCTCTCCACTCTCAGCCCTGATGCAAGGTTTCAACCTGAAATGTCGACAATTCCTCCCCCTTGCCCAACAGATGCTGCACGAACCACTGAGATCCTTCAGCAGATTGTTTGTTACTCCAGATTCCAGCATCTGCAGCCTCAAGTGACTCCCATGGCTTATGCATTCTTGTCCTCAACACCACCTTCCCCCATTCACCATGACTCCTCTATAGTCACATCTCTGTCAAAGGAAGTTTCAAACCTCAGGCTGCTACAAGTGGTTGTGGAGCCCAGGAGAAAGCCATATGGATCATGATATTGGGGATTTAAAGAGCAAAAGAAACCTTTTACACATGGTGTTGTGATGTTGCTGGATACACTGCCAGAATTTGGCTAACATTTAAGAATAGATTAATGGTTGATGAAAAGGATTAGTAAATGATTAGGGAAGGTAAGTGAGCACACGCTTCTGAAGAAGCTGCAGACTAAATCCAGCAAACACATTCCATTCTACAAGTCGGCCTGACCAAATTGCAATTAAGTTCTGATTGACCAAGGCCTCTGTTTACTTAGAAAATTAGATTTTTCTTCTTTGAAATGACACAGGTTCAGCCCAGCAGAATTGTTCATTGTATTGGCATAACACTCAAGTCTTTTTAAGGTAACAAGACATTCAACCGAGCAGCACAGCAAATCCATTGTCACATATCTTGATGTGTCACACATGAGATATTACACACTTTACTTTGGTTCTCACACAAAATAAATGGAAACTAGTTATTGAACTGGAAATGTACAAGAAATTACATCTGTTCTTTGATTAACATCATTGGTTTATGTGTAACTGCAATTGCCTGCATATCCTCATTTAGTGAGGCTGTAAAAGCACAGATATATGAATGTTACTAAACTATCATATTCAAGAAATGTTTGAGATTTATTACATTATTACAATTCTGATTTTCAATCGCCATCAGCAACTAAAACTAACGTGCTAAAGAGATAATTGCAAAGCCACTTTCATTTCAATGTAAAATGGTCTCATATTCTTCTCAGAACAGAAGTGATTGTGTAATTCAAAAATATGCCAGACGGAGTGATAAGTAAGGATGTTATCTGACCCATAAGTCTACTGAAATGAGTTGTAAATCTATCTTCCATATATAGTTTCACAGTGAATGATCCAGTAACTACACGGGTGTGGACCCACATTTAGAACCTATTCAGACATTCTACTGTACCACCCTGGGATCTCTAAAACATATCCTCAATCATTTTAATGACAGTAGGAAGCATACATTCCTGTGGTCTTCTCTGAACATTAACATGGAATCCCTGGGGAAGCAGTGTTCAAGCACATTTGCAGAGTTCTTTTACAGTTAAGCAGAGTGCAAGACATAGTTATCAGTACAGCTTGAATCTATGGATTGAGCATCATGCTCCATAGATTCCAGACTCCATCTATATCTATAAAATAACAGCACCTGAAAAAATAATTGGATTCTGGTTCCCAAAATGGGACCAGTTTGCAGAAATGTTACAGAAGAATATCCTCTTTAATTCTCAAAGACAGCATTTCAGAGTGGCAACTGTGCTGCTCAGGGCAGCAAAGTAAAGAGAATTATTATTGTGGAATAGAGTTGCAATTAAATACATTTACTGGGAAATTGAAACTGTTGGGTGTGCTGGAATGGTACGAGACATCAGTCATGAGCAAGGCCTTGTTTTGCACGTGTGCTGTCCTGATGTCTTCTACCTATGTCAGGATTAAGATGTCAGCCACAGCTATAATTGCCTTGAAACCCACCATTTGGTGGTGGTGATATTTGGGGAGGTGGGTGCAGTCAGTAATGGGACTGGCATAGCCCAGGTATGATGGAGTTGGGGGTGGGTTAACAGGTCACATTGTTGGAGGTTGGGGAAGCAATTGGAGTCCATGAGTCTGCAGAGGGGCAGGGGTGGAGGCAGGAAGTCAGTGTTGCAGAAACATCACGTGTGCGGAGGGTTTGTTGGGTTTGGAGAGATTGATAGGGAGTTTATGAAGTTTGGTAGGGAGCTGTAGGTCAGTATTTTATCTTCATATGAGTGTAAGCCCATCTTGTTCCATGAATGCTTAACAATGGATGTCCTCAGAGTGCCATAGTACGAGTTCGCCTGCAATACAAGTGTAGCATGGGAAATGATGTCACCACATGCACCTCTGACAGTAAGCATCATGTTGCAATAATACTCATCAACGTGAAGTGTCCTGACAAATCTTCTGAGTTATATAAAATGGCTCAATAATGGTTGTTATTGTGTACGGATCTTCGGTGGGGGGTGGGAAATTCAGTTGCTTAATTCTGTTAAAAATTTGAATTTTCAGGCAATTGCATTTCATGGGCTTGCTGAATAATCTTCCTTTTTGGTTAACATATGACTTTTAATATAGTTTTCAGATCTTATATCCAGCAGTTGAAGTCTCTGGCAGTATTCCTTTAAGGAAGCATTTATAACAGTTGTTCTGCAGATTTCCCATAAACCTTGTTTTTTTTCCTGGTTTGCTGATCTTAAATTAAGTTGGCCAGTCCCTCAAAGGAACCCAAATGCCACATCATTATTCTAAATAATCACCAGCAAAATGGTCTGCACGTTAAACAATGGAGTATTTAATTGGTTTTCTATGTCTTTGCATTTGATTTACAGTGTGTCTTTAAAATATTAAAAATGATCACACAAAGATGCTCATACAAAATTCTGAAGTGGGGGTTGCTCTGGCAACCTGTCTGGATTGTGCCTTTGCAGTTTCACTGTAAATTGGGAAATGTGGGGAATTGTAGCTATGTATAAGCCAGTGGTGTTATTCAAAGGATAGATGTAATTTCTTGTACATTTCCAGCTCCAGGTCAATAACTGATTTTCTTTTATTTAGTTTTAGATCCATAATAAAGTCTGTAACATCTTAGGCATGACACACTAGTTATGAAACTATGGATTTGCTTTGCTGT
Organism: Rhina ancylostomus; assembly: GCA_030265395.1. Classification (NCBI taxonomy): domain Eukaryota; kingdom Metazoa; phylum Chordata; class Chondrichthyes; order Rhinopristiformes; family Rhinidae; genus Rhina; species Rhina ancylostomus. The sequence goes on along the minus strand of JARFYF010000022.1, from coordinate 18,975,435 downwards.
TCACACTAGGTTGAATGTCATATCACTTTAAAAAGACGAGCGTTATGCCATGTAGGCACAATTCTGCTGGATTGTTATTAAAGCTGATGTCCTGCAGGGAAGAAAATCTGCTATCCTTACCAGTGTGGCCTTTGTGCAACTCCAGATCCACCCACATAGTTGACTCTCAACTGTTTGGGGGCAATTGAAGATCGACGATAAATGCAGCTGTCACCAGTAATGTCCATTTGCCAGTGGAAATTTAAATTCTTCTGTGATAATTATACTTTATGGGTGTAGTTGTTCATTCCATATTGTGTTAGAGCACATCTTGCTGAAGTGCACAGCTCCCGGTTAGCAACCTAGTCACTTAAATGCAAGATTTATTGCTATGACTGTCACCCACCCCCCACACACAATATATTTCACAGCAGTGTTTAACAAAGTAACTGAGCTTGATGGAGTTAAATCCATGATGAGCCTAGGCTGTTGTGAATCTGTTGATCGGAGTAAAGACTGGTCCCAGCGACGCGTGCCTTCCACTTATTTTGCCTTGAACATCAGAGGAAGTGGATCAGTTATCTGCCTTACATCTCAAGTGCTTGACAGCCAACTCTTGCAATTTTGCAGCCTCCGATTCATTCAAACCAATCTCATAAACATGCCGCTATCATTGTTCCAATGCTACAAACATTTGAAGTGGCCTTTGGTATGTTTCTATAGGATTTCACCAACTTACCTCTGGGTCTGCTGAATAGCAGCTAGCCATAAATGCACACGATCAACTGTGACACCTGGCCATTGGTCACATATTGAACACATTATGATGAGTATTGGATATAGAGGCAGCTACATTCAAGGTGATGTCTTCCCTGTCTCTTGAAATTTAGAAAGGGTGTTTGACTGAATTTGGTGGAACAAACACAGTTTACAACCTTCTGCCTGCCATTTCTGCATTCAACCACATGAATGAAGTCCTTTGTTATTCTGTGAATGGACTATGTGTTTTTGAATGTGTAGCTACCAGCTGGTAATATATTCAACATTATCGTCTACTCATTGGCATATAGAATTCTAATTTTAAGTAGGAATGAATTTAAATCACCCATGAGAGGAATGTACTGTTGATTGTAATATCAGCTGCTATTGTTCAGTTCGGGTATATTCTACTCAATGGCTCTTTAAAACTTACTTCTATCATAGTAAGACTACAGTAAATTTAATATAATGAAATGTTTCATGCTGCTTATAGTTTAATACATACTACAAAATAAGATCAAATAATACAATAAAAATTAGTTAAAGGCAGAGCTGAACTTAATGTATATTTTTACCAAGGACGGAATGTGCATTTTAGTGTTTCTACTATATTGAATAAAACTGCAAATCATACACTATTCAGTAAATAATACAGTAAATTCCAAGGAAACTGGCTGCTCAGATTCCATTTTCATCTATAGCCAGTTTACGGTAATACCTTTAGTATGAATATTTGGCCACAAATTGGAGGTACAACTTTTCTTCAGGACATTTGAAGTTCACAAGCAGAATGACATTGAGCAGGATCAGTGTATTTAATATTGGCCATATGGAAAATGAAGATGTCCATTTAATGCAATGAGTCCACCCAAAGGTTGTATTAGTTGTAGATTGCATCTGACTCAGTCAGCTAGTTAGTGTGAAATGGAAGGAATATGTTCATTTTTTTGGCATTATATTGTTCATAAAATGTTACATTTAGAAGAAGTTGTATTGATTTTTTGAACTTAGAAGTGACAAGAGACCTTTCGGCCTTATCAGGTCTTGACAAGTTCCTGCTTTTTGCTCGAAGGACGGACATCCGTCGCATCAGCTTTGACACTGAGGACAAGTCTGATGATGTCATTCCACTGGCTGATGTGCGCAGTGCTGTTGCGCTTGACTGGGACGCCAAAGGGGAATACATCTATTGGACGGATGTTACTATCGACTCTATCAACAGGGCTAAGTGGGATGGAACAAAGCAGGAGGTATGTTTGTGTCTCTGCATGGGTGATGAGAGTGGATGTTTGTAATGGGACCACACAAAGGACACGTTCTTTTTATGAACAAAAATATTTTGTAATCAATCATTTAATCTTATTATTAATGCAAACTCATTCATCCAGTAGCATGCACACTTAATAACTCTAATACAAGGTAAACAAATATTAAACATTAGGTGAGACTTATTTAAAAATAGTTTAATCATGGAAAGGAAATATACTTTGGGTAATTGTGATCATGATTAGGATTACATCGTACCCCTAATTGACAGCATATATTCTGTATAGTTCACTGTAGAATTACATATAAATGTTTCTTCAAATTAATTTTACAGAAGAAATAGTCTTTTTTTCAATATTTCAATTCTAGTGGCAAGTATTAAAGACTGGGTAATATATCAGAGGGCACAGTCTAGTGACTTGTTAAGTAAGAGCTTCAATTTATTGTTATCCCAACAAAGTTTCGTTAAGGTTTTTTTGATCTCCACGTGACAGAGGATTCAATCAATTTTCTTTCAGGCAGTGGTGGATACCAGTCTGGAAAGTCCTGCAGGACTTGCAGTTGACTGGGTGACAAACAAGCTTTACTGGACAGATGCAGGTAATCAAAGCAAAAAGTGATTTTATTGGAGCTTTTGTGCTGTTATGATCAGCAGAAGATGTGAAAAGGTGGAACTATCTCCTGATCTATAAGCAAATGAGCCCCATTGGCACCCATCCATTAAGAATGTTGTGATTGCTGTAGATAAGAGTGTTTTAAATTCATAATCTGCACCTTACTGGTTGCTGGTGGTTTAGTAGTTGGAATTCAGTATTTTTCAATCCTATGAACCAGTTTTGAAATCTTAGTCCAAAATGTATTTAGTTTATGGAGCATAATGTAGGTTCAATCTAATAATCTATTTTTGAGTAATATGTAATTTTGAATCACGTGGCACAATAAGTAATATTTCCAACACTAGAATAAGAAATGTTAAAATACAGAAGGCGACTGTTCAGCCCATTGAGTCTATATCAGCTCCTGCTAGAGCAATCCCATCAGTCCCAATCCTCCATTATTTTCACAAAGCTATATGTGTGAAAATAATGGAGGATTGGGACTTGTGTTGACCCAGTATTCATTATATTTATTCTTCCTTGTTACAAACCAGACTTAATTTTTCATCTCCTTTTCATTTTAGGAACTGACAGAATTGAGGCCTCAAATTTAGATGGTACCATGCGAACAGTCCTCATCTGGGAGAACCTAGACAGGCCCAGAGACATTGTGGTGGATCCTATTGGAGGGTTGGTTTACTAGAATTGTTTGTTGATTGAACTATTGTTTTTCCTGTATTATGTGCCCTATATATATAGTAAAATAATTAGAATTTTATGTTCCATTTAACTAATGACTCATCTAAATGCAGACTATTTGGTCATTAATCTTTAGCTTATGATGGGAGTTTTCAAGCGCATCTTACCACAGCTTAACTTTGATATGAGTGCTTAAACTTACATGGTTATTGTTTTTTAAGTATCAGTCCAAAATGCCCCAATAAGTAACTTGGTTAAATGCAAACATTGCAGCTGATCTGTCATTGTAGGAGTTGAATACTGATCAATTCTTGCTACTTTTTTTGTCATGTGAAGGTACATGTATTGGACAGACTGGGGAGCCAGTCCAAAGATTGAACGTGCAGGACTGGATTCTTCTGAGCGTATAGTAATCATTTCTTCCAATCTCACCTGGCCCAATGGCTTAGCAGTGGACTATGGCACAGAGAGATTGTACTGGGCTGATGCAGGCATGAAGACAATAGAGTATGCCAACCTCAATGGAACTGCAAGAAGGGTATGGGAACATAATTATCTATTTAATTTTGAGAATTATATCAATGCTAATTATGTTCATTGGTTCATTTAAATCACCTGGGATTGAAATATTTGGCTGCATCTTCTGCAGAAATGCTGGCAGTTCTATACAAAATTTCAGACATTAACCATTATAACTGTGGAAATTGGAGACTCCTGCATAGATGCAGTAATACACTTCCTAACAGTTGACCAGCAGGGATTTCCTTATTGGTGTTCAATTGCTATAGTCCAGCAGCTAGCAGTTCTGCAGTTCCCTGGTACTTTTGCTGGGAGTTCTGCCTGCTGATCCTGTGCCAAGTTAACTTGGCTCAGGAAGAGCAAATACGTTCATTTGAAAAGGAGAAGATAGCCTATAAGGACCAGGTAAATTTTACCTTAATTAAATGGTTTTTATTTCATGAAATTATATATATTTAATTGTTTTGGGTATATTCAAATATTTATGTGATTTTCTTTTTTATTCTTTTAAATTAAAAAAAATCATGTTAAATCTTTAATAAATTTTGAATGTCAAATATGTTCATAAACCATAATGGTTCAGCATGAGGGTGTGATTTAAATGGCTCTCAAAGCACTTTAACAATTATCAGGTCATCACCAGCCAGGTGGTAGGCAACTTCCAGCATGAGGATCACCCACTGAACTCACTTAAGGTGATTTGAACAGACTAGCATCCATGAAGTTTGAGATCTTGCTTCACAGTGGATGTTTTGGGTTATGAAATGTTGTCATTGCTCATTTGTGGCTGGTAATTACTATAATATCTTATTATCCAAAGTAGTTAGGATGAATGCTAATTGTGGAATTACTTATTCAGGAGGATAAAGACACCAAAGATTTGTTCTGTTTCAGGGATGTCAGTAATCATTTACTATCCAGTTGCAAGTGCTGGGTAACTCACTGACTTTAAAATATAATCATGCTAATGGTGTTTTACTTTTCAAGTTCCACTGCCTGCTCAAAGTAACAGATAGTCCACACTGATGTAAACTTTCTTTCACCTCCATTACAATACCTAAAGGTCTTGAAATACTCTTCTAGGTCCTGATTGGCAGTCAGCTGCCTCACCCTTTTGGATTGACTATACACAATGATAAGATCTATTGGACCGATTGGCAATCAAAAAGTATTCAGAGTGCAGATAAAAACAGTGGCCTTGGTCGAGTGATGCTGCGAGAAAACCTAGAAAACCTAATGGATATTCACATGTTCCATAGGCATCGAATGCCAGGTAATGGAGAAAGAGTCTGGGATCCTGAATGAGCGTGCAGATTTTTAGTTGCATGTGATTTAATATAAATTATGCTGCATCAAAAGGATGAACCTACTATCTCTCATTCTACAGCAATTATTTTAAAGGATTTATGTTTCATTTATTTACAGTGGCTACTATGTGTAAAATAAACAATGGTGGCTGCAGTCACCTCTGTCTTCTCGCTCCATTGCCTAAGGCTTACAGTTGTGCATGCCCCACAGGCATTAATCTCCTCGCAGATGGAAAGACATGTGCACCTGGTAAGATGTAACTCCTCTATTGGTATGTAACAGAAAGATATTTAAAATAACTATAAGCTGTTTCAGACTTTCAATGTTTTCTTTAAGAAAAGGTAGCTCAAGTAGTTGTCCAAAAGGTAGCTGAAGATTGTCAGAAATTAAACTAACTTGCACCTCTTTTGTTTACCTCTTTACAACAGGATGCTCTTGTTGAAAATTAACATTTTTAAATAAAAACAGAAAATGCTGGAAACATTCAGCAGGTCAGGCAGCATCTATGGAAACAGAGTTAATGTTTCAAGTTAATGATCCCTTATCAGACCCTTCATTTGTTCTATAAATGTTTCCAGCATTTTCTGTTTTTTTAATTATTTCAATCTTGCCAGAATCTGCGGTTTTTTATTTACATTTTAAAATTTTAATTTGTAAGCCAAAACAGCATTTGAACTGTAATGTGTGTTTATAGCTGTTGTATTCTGCTGTTATAAACCATTAAAGTGATATATTTGCAAGATGTGAATAGAGTGCCCTTCATTTCTCTTTGGGGCAGAAATGGGCTCCTGGAAAATGCTATGTGCATGCAAGTCTACAGAATGAGTTATTCAGTAAACAGAGGCATCCTGCTCTCAAAAGGATAACCTCAAGATTTTGCTGAAGTAGCTGAATAATTGAGCAGATGGTTTAATAGTTTAGGAATGAATTTTTCAGCTTTCTACATCACATTTCTTTCACATTACTTTAGGAATGACCAGCTTCCTTATATTTGCACGAAGAACAGATATCCGAATGGTGTCACTTGATATTCCTTACTTTGCTGATGTGGTGGTGCCTGTCAATGGAACAATGAAAAATACAATTGCAATTGGTGTTGATCCTAAAGAAGGTGATTGATTGATTATATGTAGAAAAAGCTTTGTTTGGCATTTTTCACAACATAAATGCCCTCTCCTGCAATGATTTATTTAATTGTACATCTGCAATAAGCTACCAATAAGTAAAATGCATTTGTAAAACCAGAGTTAAGCTATTATAGGAAATTTTTAATACCATGTTAACGTGCCATGATCTCTTAACATTTGGCAGTGATTCAGCATGAGAAAGTCAATGGGTATGGAGCAATTTAGTTATAAGGATTGTGATCTTTATTGCACTGCTAATCCAAGAAGACATTTTCAAAACTGTTTCAAAATATGAAAAAATCCAGCAAAGTTGCTTGGTCCTATGCTGTAATTTCACTTGCATTTGAAAACAATTGTTCTTTTTGGCAAGCTCTCCTAATGTCTTTACACAGTTGTGTTTCCCTTTGGGCAAAGACAATATAAGATAAACTGGTCATTAGACTCTTCACAAATTAATCCTCCCTCCTAAAACAATGTCTTTTCATTTTAGGAAAGGTGTACTGGTCAGACAGCACTCTGAATAAAATCAGCAGAGCCAGCCTGAATGGATCACAGCAGGAAGACATTGTAACCACAGGTGAGAAAGCAGAGATAGTTGGCACATTGTTTCAAGAGCTCCATTGCACAGTGGGACACCTTTGGAACAATGTTAACCAAGCAGCTGAGAAAGGTTGGTGCAGCCGTGGAGTTAATGCAGAAAACTAGGCATGTATGAATGGTGGGCGGATCGAGCACAATCCAGCACAGATTGGGCAAGGAAAGCATAATAATGCTTGGATCTTTAATTTCTTTACAAATAATGATACTGTATATTAAATGCATCCGTAAAATAATGATGATCAGCTCCTGTATTTGTGCTACTTGTAACCAGGCTGGATTTTGGGTTTGTGTAAATTGTCAAGCCATGTTAAGCCATCTTAGTTATGTGGGCTGGTATATGGTTTAACTTCTATTAAAAGTAAACTATTATATCAAAATAAAGAAAATTGGGTTTCTTTGGTAGTATTAAATGTACCATTGTAAACTAATGTATTGAAATATTCATACATTCATTCCAAAATAAGCTATTATCACAACTGCATATCCCATCGCTAGTACTTTTTCTTCCAAGGATTAATGACCACTGATGGACTGGCAGTGGATGCGACAGGCCGTAAAATATATTGGACAGATACGGGGACCAATAGGATTGAAGTTGCTAATTTAGATGGAACAATGAGGAAAGTTCTGATCTGGCAGAACTTGGACAGTCCGAGAGCCATTGCTCTTCATTATGAGAAAGGGTGAGTGGAGAGGTGACAGTAAGCAATTGATGATATATTGTTTCATGGTTTTAGTTTTTCTGGATTCTGTGACATCTATAACACACACAATTCTTTTTTAAAATTACTTAAAATCTATTGAAAAATAACCAGTATTAATAATTTTGATAATTGCTCCTTGAGTACCTACTGGTTCATGTTCTCTAAGCCGAATGTCTGATCAAATGTTAATAGAAAATGACGTCAGTTTGCTTTGGTTGGGAGCAGTTTTGCCTCATCTGAAAGGTCAAGTTGCATGTAATCTAGCCTGCACTTAAGTGCTGTGTAAAGTGCGGCATTTGATTGGCAGAATTACCACCTTTTGAATATGATTTTAAATGGAGCCACTATCTCTTGTTTAGATACTTATAAGCATCGAATTGGGCCAGATGTGGTTGACAGCTAGCTATGGAGAACTACCTGCTAGCCGTGGGACCCAGATATACCTCTGGCTCAGACAAAAAAGTTACCCTTAAACTAGGGATAACAACAATATCATTGCCTGTGAAGTACTTTGGCATATTCTGTAAATCAATAAGAAACTATAAATCTAGGTTCTTTGTTAATGTATTCTTTCTTATTTTTAATTAACTTGCTAATATGTTTGCATTAAGTTTTGATTGCTTTTCAATGGTTATTTTAAGAACACTGCCTCACTGTTCCCTCATGGTGTTAATGTTGCTGCTGGTCAAAGGTTGAATCATTCAAAACATGCTACTTTAAGAAGTGAAGGAAATCTTTGCCTTATAGTTAATGCTTGTATCTATGTTATTTATTCCTAGCTACATG
>JARFYF010000022.1:18946347-18960654 GCA_030265395.1 Rhina ancylostomus | reverse complement strand
GGACAAGATGTAATAAACTGAGAGGTGATGGGTAGAAGAGGCAAAGGGCTGAAGAAGAAGGAATCTGCTAGGAGGGAACAGAGGACCATGGAATAAAGGATGGGGGAGGAGAGGAGATGGGCAGGTCATCAAGGTGGGGGAAGGGAGCCACAGGAATAAGGGAAGACAAAAGAGTGAGGGGGAGTGGTGGAAGAAAAATAAAGGGTGGGAATACCGGAAGTTAGAGAAATCGATATTGAGGCCATCAGGTTGGAGACTCCCAGGCAGAATATGAGGTGTTGTTCCACCAACCTGCGCCTGGCCTCAACACGGCAGCAGAAGATGCCATGGACATGTTAGTTTAGGAGTGGGATGTGGAATTGAAGTGGGTGGCCACTGGGAGGTCCTGGCTGCTGCAGCAGATGGAGCGAAGGTGTAAGTTATACTGCTTGTAGCCTTGGACCAGATCCAATGAGAAGCCACCCAGGCTAGCCAGATGAGCCTCAGCCAACGAAATCGAAACACAGCAGTTCGATCTGATAAGAAAGAGGATAAGAATGGAGGATTAAGGGAGTAGAAGCAGCAAAAATTCCGGAGACCAACTATCACGGAAGTGGATGACCCCACATCGGAAACGTGGAGATTACCTCGGGATTAAGAGGCCTGGCCAGTGTGAACTCCTATCTCCGGCTATTACCTTTCCTGTTCTTTGACTGTTCAGGGAGGGTCAAAGAAACCTGGTAGGTGTGCGCACAGATATTTAGTTTTGTATGACTTGCATGCTTGTTGTTAACTGAACCAATAAAAGTATTTGTCAGTTACTACAGATTCTCTCTGTGCCTAACCAACCGTTATGGTTGAAGGCAGTTATAAGCAACAATAGTGTATTCAAACACTAATGGAATGTCAGAAAAATGAAAGGAAAAAGAATTACAGGAATTGGAGAGTCTTATGAGCGTTAATGAGAGGAAGATTTGGTGTTGAAAGGAGTAGGTTTGTAGCTTTGACATTAACTTCTGAGAATAGGTTCTGTGGGGGAACAGGGGTTTGGTTCAAACTGATAAAGGACGAGCTTGAGTAAGCAAAGGCAGAATTGCGGTAAACTTGTGAAAAGATCAGTAAAGGTCAGAGACTCTCAGCGAGCCAGGCAGCATCAGAGGAAACTTCTCAACAACAGCACATTCGGAGCACCTTCACCAGAGGATTGTGGCCGTTCAAGAAGGCGACTCACCCCAACTCAAGGATAACGAGGGATGGACAATAAATGTTGGTCTTGCCCATCCCGAGAAATGAACAGATAAAAAAACTGGGATAAAGTAACAGGGTAAACCTCGTATAGGTGTTAATTTTTCAAATAAATTGCAATCTTACACCAGTCATAACTAATTATTTCCACAGAATGCATGAATTAGAACAATATCAAGATCACATACACAAGATGCATTTTAATTGAGGGCATAGTTCATACAATTAAGTTGTCACGAAAATGCTTAAGATTTTAAACAGGCTATAATGAAGCCATAATCAGTCAGTGCATAGAAATTGTCAATATAATTTCCTTTCAAATTCTGGCTGATGCTGCCCTTCAACTCAAAGTATTAGCCAAAAACATGGAGCAAATTAAAGAATTGTACGAGGGAGCTGATTTTATTGGACAATTCGAGGTTTTCATTAAAGTTTGATCAAACTTAACCTGCCAGTAATGCACAGAAATTAAATGCTCAAAACTCTTTGACACTCTTTGGAAAAGGGTAGAATATCCTCTCTGTGGAAAAGGGAGTTTTTGGACAACAGTTAAAAGTAATTCTGTCAACCAAGTTCTGCTGATATGCAGGAAACCCATCAACATATCCAGTTCACATCAAAGCAAGTGAAGTATCTCCTTTTAAATTTTGGTTGCAGAAAAACTCTGGTCCCTTGGTAGAAAGAATTATTTCTTCCATGAGCTCACTTACTTCAAAAGTGCCTGTTCACTGCTCCTTTATCTGAGGAGAAAGCTCACAGAAACAGGCTGAGCTTGAGTATGCACAAGCAAACTCCACTACTAAATGTCCCAGAGCCCATGGAGTGAAAACTGAAGCAACCTTTAGTTACAGCAACCCCACTGCCTTAATTCTAATTTGAGATGGAGAACATCTGCTGACACTCAAGGGGCATCTTGTCATGGAGCAAAATCAAGTTCCCTGTGCAGCGGATATTGTCAGAGGTCCAGCTCCCGATGTCTCCACAGCCTTGACACAGCCCAACATCCAACTCCCATGGCCCAGACTTTTCCAGGGAATGGTGGCAGTTCCGTACTTGTAAACCTGTAATAAAGTCAGTAAAGGTCGGACACTCTTAGCAGGTCAGGCTGCGTCAGCAAGTTTTTCATTGCACCTGTATCTCACCATACTTGTGCATGTGACAATAAGCTTGACTTGACTTAGTTGGTATTAGTATGGGTATTGGTTTATTATTGTATCATGTACAGAAATACAATGGAAAGCTTTTGTTTGTGTGCCATCCAGACAGATCATTCCATACATTAGTACACTGAGGCAGTAAAGTAAAAAACAAAATGCAGAATATAGTGTAACGGTTACAGAGAAACTGCAGTACAGTGCAGGCAAGCAGCACTGGGAACACCTTCACCAGAAGGAATGAGGCAGGTCAGGAAGGTAGTTCACTCCCACCTTCACAAGGGTAATGAGGGATAGACAATAAATGCTGGTCTTGCCAGTGATAAGATGAGATATCTTCATTAGTCACATGTACATCGAAACATACAGTGAAATGCATCTTTTGCGTAGAGTGTTCTGGCACAAGTGTCGCTACGCTTCCAGCGCCAGCATAGTACGCCCACAACTTCCTAACCCGTACGTCTTTGGAATGTGGGAGGAAACTGAAGCACCTGGGGGAAACCCACGCAGACACGGGGAGAAGGTACAAGCTCCTTACAGACAGTGGCCAGATTTGAACCCGGGTTGCTGGCGTTGTAATGCGTTACACTAACCGCTACACTACCGTGCCTGCCCAGATCCTCAAGTCGAAATACCAATAGTTCAGGACTTTCAGAAATGCCAGCAAAGCTCCACTGACCTCCTCCTTCCTTTGTTGCTGCTCTACACAGGGAGTAGGATCTTGCTGCAATTCTGTAATCGTGCATGAGGAAATCTGGTCTTGGATCCTGCACTTCCATTGGATGGGTCAGTGCATTCATTTCGACGGGGATTGTGGTGTTACAGAGAAGGAAAGGGAATAGTAATTTCAAATGTTTTAAATTATTTGTAGTTTGTTTAATATTTTTAATTATTTAAAAGTATATTAAAAGAATTTAATTTAATTTATATTTTTAATTTTTCAAGATCATTTAAATATTTTTAGTTCCTTTTTGAATTCTGTTTCATTTTTAATAACTTTTAAGTATTTTTGAACATTCAGAAACATTTAAAACATCAGTTAGTTTACAGGGTAAAACCAGGGATAAGATTTTGCTGCCTATCAAAGGCCTCAGGAGAGGTTTGGAGGATAAGGGTTGTTCTGACCCACTCCTGTCACCTGATTATGTCATTAGAGGCTTCATCGCTTGACTCTGGGTGTGCCTGGCTAAGGTAATCAGTCTGGATTCAGTTGAGATAAGTTTGGGTAAGGGTGATCACGGACAATGAGTTCAGTGGCAGACAGTAAAATCCTGGCCAATGGGAACTGCAAAAGCAAAATACTGCAGGTGCTGGATGCATGAAATTAAATCAGTAAAGACCAGAAATAGTCACCGGATCAGGTAGCAACTATGGAGAGAGAAACTGGAATACCGTTTCAGGTCAATGACCTTTCACCAGAGCCCTTGATGAAAGCCCACTAAAAGGATGGTCACCAGTTACATGTCTTCTTGAACCTTGGTGAGTGGAAGTTGTCCCACAGTGCCATTAGGGAGGGAGTTCCAGAAATTAGACCAACTATAATGAAGGCACAATGATATATTTTGAGTTCATGATGGTATGTGACCTGGAGGGGAACCTGCAGGTGGTGGCATGCACGCCCCCATGCACCTGCCTTCATGCACCTAAGCCAATGCACCTGCCCTCATGCACCTCCCCATGCACCTCTCCCGAAGCATCTTCCCCCATGCACCTGCCCCCATTCACCTGCTCCTGCACACCTCCCTTCATGCACCTCCCCATGCACTTGCCCCAGGCATCTTCCCCCATGCACCTGTTCTCATGCACCTGCCCCATGCACCTGCCTGCATGCACCTGCCTCCATGCACCAACTACTCTTGTCCTTATAAATGCTGAGACTGCTAGTTTGGGAGGTGCTGTCAGAAGAGACCAGGTGAGTAACTGCAGTGTATTTTGTAGATGGTTCAATGTGTAGTCACTGGACACCTGGGATGGTGGGAATGAATGTTTAGGGTGTAACTGGGGAGTGATTAAGGTTGAGCCTTGAGGGTTGTTGGAGCTGCACTTACTCAAACAACTGGAGAACATTCCATCGCACTCCTGACGTGCCTTGTAGATGGTGGAAAGGCTTTGGGGTGTCAGAAGGTCGGATTTCCAACTCTGGCACTTGTAACAGGTAAACAGGCTATTCAGCACATTGAGTTTATGCTGATCATCAAACACCCATTATTACATGAATCCTACACATCCCATTTCATCCACCTCACATTCCCACCAACTCTCCCTCCCCTACCAGATGCTGCACTCACCTACACACCAGTGACAAGTTACTGTGGCCAATTAACCTACCAGCCCACATATTTTTGGGATGTAGGATCATACTGGTGTACTTGACAGAAATCCACTTGGTCACAGGGAGAATGTGCAAACTCCACACATACAGTACCAGAGGTCAGGATTGAACCTGGACCAATAAAGCTGTGAGGCAGCCGTTCTATTAGCTGCACCATTCCTGTAAGGGCAGCATTTTTGTGGCTGGTGCAGCTGTTTCTGGTCAACGGTGACCCCCGGGATGTTGATGGTGGGGAACTCAGTGGTGGTAATGCCAATGAACATCAAGGGTAGGTGAGTAAACTCTCTCATGATTGAGGTGGTCATTTGATGGCATTTGTGTGACTTGAATGTCACTCATTACCCTGTTCATAAATATTGGAGACACAAGATGCTGCAGATGCTGGAATTTGGAGCAACAAACAAGATGCTGGAGGAACTCAATGAGTCAGACAGCACCTGTGGGGTGAAATGGACAATGTTTTAGGTCGAGACCCTTCCTCTGGACTGAAAGAGAGAGGGGGCTCCCTGGATGGAAGATAGAAAAGAGAAAACAGAAACAGAGTGCAACAAAGGGCAGCAGATGATGGAATCTGATAGGAAAGGAAGGTTCAGCATGGGATCAAATAAGGGAGGTGGGGAAGGCAGATGGGATCCTCCTCACCTGGATCCACCTATCACTTGGCAGCTCTTCCTGCACCCTTTGCCCTCACTTCTTTATACCACCTATCTCCCCTCTTTCAGTCCAGATGAAGGGCCTCAACCCGGAAATGTCGACTGTCCATTTTCCTCCATAGATGCTGCCTGACCTGCTGAGTTCCTCCAGCTCCGTTGTGAGTTGCTCCAGATTTTCAGCATCTGCAGTCTCTTGTATCTCCTTTATAAAAGATTAGGCAAGGATCATTTATATTAAAAGAGAAACAGTCATAAAAGACACCAGAAGCTCTGAGGACTTCTTTCCCTTAAACTCTCCAATGCCAGCTTCAAAGTAAGAACATATTTCTGTCTGAATTTGGTTTTGAGATTATCTTTGAAAGAGTAAGGCCACTGTGGTTAGAGCTAAAATGTAGGATTAATTTCATTGACTATTTGGTTTGATGGATCAATAACAGCTGTGGATATTCTCGGCTGTGTGTATTGTTGAAAGAAATATAAGATGAAGTTATGTTTCATGTGATAATGTGTCTGTTTGCTGAATCTGTGGCTATGAAATTAAATGTTCCTGTGAAGTAACAGCCAATCCAATATATAAAGGTGAATGTTATTCTTGTACTCTTTCAGCTATCTCTTCTGGACAGACTGGGGAAATCTTGCCAAAATAGAACGTGCACAGCTGGATGGCACTGACCGCAAAGTCTTAATCAACACTGATCTGGGTTGGCCTAACGGCCTAACCTTGGATTATGATACAAGAAGGTGAGCTGAGTAAAAACAAAGGTGTGAACGGGCCATTGGAAGGTTAACACAAAAGGGGCAATAGGGAACAGAAACTTATTTAGCTGTTTTAGGATGTGAAGCAGAACTTTCTTCTTCCCTGGCTCCTTGCCAGTATTCTGCTGTAGTGCCCATTTAAGATTTCCCAGGGCCATTCATTGTCACAGAAAATGAGAACAATATGATAACCTTTGAATTCTTCTTTTGCATAAGATTATCCAGAAAATAATTGAACTACATTCTTATTGAACTACATTCATGCTGGAGCTGTGATGCTGGTGTAATTTCCCATTGATGTTAATTTTGGCATTACATAGGTGTTCACTCCCTTCCTCAATATGTACATAAATTTGATCAAAACTACTGTTCTTGGCAGGATCTACTGGGTGGATGCTCACTTAGATAGAATAGAAAGTTGTGATTTAAATGGAAAACTACGTCAAGTTCTGATTGGCCAAGTTACACATCCCTTTGCCTTAACTCAGGTAAGAAATATTTTATTTAAGCCTTTGTACATTCAAAGATTCAAAACAATGACACTGAGGATAATAGGAAATGTTATTATCTGTAACATTAAAGTAAGTTTTGAAGTGCATGTGGCAGATAATGTACACCTTTATTCAAGAGAGTCAAACCAACTGCCTTTCATGTTGATGACATTGCCATTGCCAATATTTCATCATCACCTTCCTCGGGGTCAACTAAGGTTGCCAGCAGTGGTCTCAGGTGTGGGCCACCTTTATTTGAAAGGAAAGTTCTCCTTCCTGTTTCTCATCAATATGGGACATTAATATTTCATGGTAAAACCATGAGACGTCTTCAGGGTGGGGCGAGGAGTTTGCAGGACTGCCAGAACTCATTAAAAGGAGTCACTGGTGACGTAATTGCCCAGTTTACCCTGATGACCTGAACGAGCTCTGTGGAAGTTATGCAGACCAGTAAGTACTCAGTTACTACCACTCCACTCCATAGACTCCTTCTCCCTTACCCACCTGGTGCCACCCAAGACCAGGCCCATTTCCACCTGAGGACAGGCCTGTTCATCAGGGACCACTTAATCCCCTTCATGCATTCATCTTATGCGGCTTGTTGGCAAGGCCCACATTTATTGCCCATCCCTAATTGCCCTCAGAAATGTTCTCAGAAAGCCTGAATGACATCTTTGGTGCAGCAAATGTATGAAAGGGATTCAATCTGTTGAAATTTTAACCATTTATGTTACTAGCCACTTGAATTCTAATGCTTGTTTGAATAACAGGCCATAATAAAAATGTAAATTCGAATACTTCTCAAAAAGGTTTAAATTTGCATCAATTTCAATTTGTTACCAAAAGCTAATTTGCTGCTTTATTTTGAAGATTTTTCTTTAAATTTATTTTTTTGTTTGGGGAGGGGTGGGGGATGAAATATTTGCATTACCAACAAGAAGGCATTGAATGCTTGTCCCCAACTATCCTTGAGAAGGTGGTGGTGACCCACCTCCTTGAACTGTGGTAGCCCTTCTGAAGGCGGTACTGTGAAGTGGTTGGGTAGAGAGTTGCAGGATTTAGACCCAAAAATAATGAAGGACAAGTGAAGAAAGTGTGCAGCTAGAAAGGAAATTTGCAGGGGGTATTCTCATACATCTGCTACTACTCTTGTCCTTCTCAGTGGCAGAAGTAGTAGCTTTGGGAGATGCTGTTGCAGTAGCCTGGGTGAATAACTGCAGTGCATCTTATTGCTGGGATACACTACAGCCCTGTGATGGATATTTTGGGTGGTTGTTTGGATTGCCAGGGATCACCCTGTGCAGAATTTTTGCAGGTGTTAATTGCAATCTCATAGAGCTCTTTAATAGAACCAGTGCTGGCATTCTGGGGTTCCTATCATTCCCCACCCCAGCCTCCCTCCCCAGATTTTACTCTTGTTAGAGACAGGCTTATACATAAGAACTCAAGGGATTCCCAGATAAATTTATGCAGTAAAGCACAGTGTTCACTGTGGGCAGGGAGGAAACGTGTCCAGCTTCTGAGATTAAAGAATGAACAGATAATTTCTAGAAAAAAATATTTTTATGTATTCTTTATTAATGGCCTGGAGCATTGTCTTGAGAGTTTAATTGTCAGGAATGAGTAGTTTTTCTCTCTTTCACTTGCTCAATCTTTCCAAGTGTTGCTGGTTCCAAGAGATGGTCTGACCCACTTATCTACTTCCAGAATCCTCTGTTGTACAGGTAGGGCTTCTTGTGCCCTTGGCTACAACAAGTCACACTTGCAGGTCCTCCCCACAACAAGATCCATTTGTCCTGTATTGTTAGGATACATTGTTGGCAACCCTGGAATCAACAGTAAGCAGAAACCTACACTGGACCAGAGATATAAACACCATAGCTCCAGGGGCCAGGTCAGAAGACTGGAATTCTGTTGAGAATGGTTGAACTTCTGACTCCCAAAAGCCTTTCCCCTATTGACAAGGCACTTGTCAGGAGTGTGATGGAACACTCTTGTCTTACTTGGATGAATCCAGCTTGTAAAACATTCAGTGTGGTACATCTTATCCATGAGAATGTAGCCGTCTTCACTGGCACCTCATCTACCACCCTAAACATTCACTCCCTTAATCACAGTACAGTAGGTGCAGTTTATCTGATGCACTACAGAAACTCAGCAGGGTTTTTCTGAAAGCACCCCCCAACTTACGACTGCCCAGGCAGATAAGGGCACTGAGAATTCCTCCGCTTCCCAGTGGCACTCCAAATCTTGCATGATCCTGATATGGAAATATCATTGATCCTTTTTCATAGATCACATAAAATCTTTTATTTCCCTACTTAACAGCACTTGAGAATACTTTCAGCACCTGGACTTTGGTGGTTCAACACGTTAGCTCACCATCATTTTCTTACTGGTAGTTAGGGATGGGCAATAAATTTGCCTTCACTGTTCCCATGAACTAATGAAGAAAGGAAAAAGAGCTGTAACATTTACAGTATAGCCAGTGTACCAGATCAATATGTAAAATCAAAATGACTGGAAATGTGTAGCACAGTAGTTTAAGAAATGAGGATACGACCAGGAGAGATCAAAGTATTTTCCAAGGAATGAAAACTATGACTCTACGAATGAGGAAATACTCACAGATTTACTGAGAATCACTGCACGTCAGATATTTGGAATTTTAGCAATAGTTATATCAGTGTGTTTAAATAATGTAATGCATTGGTACAGGTAATAATCAGCAATATATAATCATTAATGATTATATTTTGTTGATTTCCCTGAAATCCTGCCGAAATCCTGCCAAAATCCTCCTGAAATCCTGCTGGAACCTGTGGATTCATAGGCAGGTGCTGCTCTATGCTTCAGGAGAAATCAAAGTATCAGGATATGCTGATCTTTTACCACAACTACAGTGGCAACAACTGGTCATGCTATTAATCCTGAGATAATGCCAGTTAAAGCGCTCCTGTAGGAAATCTAATCCAGTATGTTTCTTTCAAAATATTAAAAGAATTTGCTTTCTTCAGTACTAACATATACTTCTAGTAATAAAGGGTATTTTCATTT
Organism: Rhina ancylostomus; assembly: GCA_030265395.1. Classification (NCBI taxonomy): domain Eukaryota; kingdom Metazoa; phylum Chordata; class Chondrichthyes; order Rhinopristiformes; family Rhinidae; genus Rhina; species Rhina ancylostomus. The sequence continues at coordinate 18,950,987 of JARFYF010000022.1, read as the reverse complement.
TAACTTTGAGTAACAGATTGACAGGAATCACAATGCAATCAAGAATAAGATTCTTTATAAGAGAGTTTGGTCGCACAGTTTTAGTCCCCTTACCTTGGAAAAAATATACTATCATTGGAGGCAGTCCAAAGGAGATTAGCCAGGCTAATTCATGGGATAAGAGGATTGTCCAGTCAAGAAAGGTTAAAGAGTTAGGTTTATATTCATTGAAGTTCAGAAGAATGAGGGATGATCTTATTGAAACGTCAGATCTAAGGGGGAATGACAGGGTGAATGTCGAGATGTTTTCACTAGTAGGAGAATCTCAAACAAGGGAACATAGTTATTTAAATGTGAAATATATTACAATTTCTTCTCGCAGAGAATGGTGAATCTCTGAAATTCTCTGCCCGAGAGAGTTGTGGAGGCTAGCTCATTTAGAAGTATTTACAGTAAAGATCAGGGGACAGTGCCATGAGGACCTGGCTCAGAGCAGGAGTTGAGGCTTCAGAGTTTGACACCTGTCCCTATTTTCTTGTGTTAATTATTTTTTGCCAGTGAACCATTTCTATAGCTTTTAGATATAACAGTGCCACCATGCGGAAAAACAAAAAAATAGCAAGTGAACAGAAGACCCAGAATTTAATTTTAGCCTCTTTTCATGTAACAGTTCTATCATTCTAAATCTTAAGAGAAGTATTGACTGGTGCAAATTGCTTCTTGAAATAAAAACTGGCCCTCTTAAAATAAATATTATGTATTTGACATTTAATGCAACTATGACATTTCTCCATAGGTTATATTTACAACCTTTTCTCGGGGAACAGCCAGAGAATAATGAGCCAAATGGCCTATTGTTCTGTGTGGGCAACATCTTTTCACGGGTCTGCTGTGCACAAAGGAGAAAACAAGAGGAGATAAGGCACACTTAAGAATATTTATTGGAAAGCATTTTTGGTTATCTAGTTCAAAGTGTAAGTGTGCTCTAGGCAGGAATCTGGAATTCACATTGTTTATTAATTTAAACAGTACATTTGCCAAATGCTAACATTTATGTTGGAACCCCTCAGATTCAAAATGGTGCTGATATAGTAGAAGAGGAAATTACTGCCAATCAAAGATGAGAATTCCTTCACAAGATTGGAGAAATGTTTCAGTGAATAAGTTAGAGCAAAAATACTGTCATTTTATTTGAAGCTTGAGGATTTCTTGAGGAATATTTGCATATTTTCAGTACAAATAAAATGCATAAAACTTAATGTGAAGGCAGGTGAGCTCAATCATCTCCTTTTCCTTGTCCATGGAATGTTGGATATGCTCAATAATTATTGTGGCATCATGGACACCTCCGCTCCTAATTCCTCCTGGCTTTTTCCAACAATTATTCACTAATAAAAACTTAAATTGTACTTGAAGTAAATAATTATGGAAGAATTCTGCACAATTTTAAATCGTATGCATTGTTCGATGTATAAAGAAAAATCATTAGTAAATCGTAAATTGTTGCTTTTACAATTAGCATGACCGCTGGATTTACTGGACAGACTGGCAAACCAAATCAGTTCAGCGTGTGGACAAATACACAGGTCGAAACAAGGAGACCATCCTCGCTAACGTAGAGGGACTGATGGATATTATTGTAGTCTCCCCACAAAGGCAAACAGGTATACAATGAAGGAAATAGAACTAAAACTGCTGGGCCATAATTTGCTGTAGCAGTATATCTAAAGGCATCTGATGTTGGTAGACTTGTCCCTGTCCATTTACATTTTTATATTCTTTGCAAGGGTAGTTTTGAATGTCTTAAGTTGACAGTGAGGGAAGCAGGGCATCTTGCAAATAAGTAAATGAACAGGGAAAGTAAAGGTATCTCCTGATGATTTGAATTGAAGCATTGTAATTATTAGCACAAGGAAATTTAAACTGGGGTAGACTGCTTCGATATGAAATTGTATGTTGAAATAAAAAGAAAGGGAGGGAATAGTAGTGAACTGGGGAAAAATCATGATGAAAAAGTTTAAAAAATTTTAAATTAAAAAATTGAATACCATGATTGTAATAATTAATATTCAGTGACAGTACTTGACATATAACATATGGTTCAAAGGGCATTTAAATGAAGACCTAAATGTAGTGAGTTTATTCCATATCTAAAACACCTATACAGAAACTACATATTAGTCAGTTCATTTCAACAGTAAGTAAGCAAATGTAACACTATTTTCATGTAGATAACTGCAAAATTATGTAACTCAGATAAAAGCTTCTGGATATTTGTATTTTCACCATACATCTGCCCCTTGCTACACTATTTGAATATTGTGCTCTGTAACCTGGCAATCATTCTGGTGGAAAAAATTATGGAGTATAATTTAAATAAGAATAGACCAAAGCAATTGAGACAGTATTGTCTTTCTCATATTTTTATTCAGAAATATATCCGGGATTTGTATTCTGAGTTTGTGCCTAAAGCACAAATGCAGCAATATTGTACCATTTAATCATTTCAATAATAAGCTAGCAAGCATAATACCATTTTCAGAAAATCAATAGCTGAGCTTTGCCTATGATGCAATTGTTTTGTCAATATGAAACCAATGAATTAAAATGTATAGAAAAATATCAGAGCAAAAAAATTGTAACAGATATTTTAGTATTTCATATTAATCATATTCATTCTCCCTTTGTAAATTTATTTCAAAATTATACAAATAAAAAATGTAATGTCACTTGATGCCTGTTGAAGAACATGTAATGTGATTGCAAAATAATGCATTTTAGAGTGTGCTAATCATGATTGTGTTGAATCAGGATTGCTCTGAAGATTTAAAAAAACTAAGACAATATCAGATGCAATATCTGTCCTAGGCCACATAGGCAGCCATTGGTCATGCAGGCCTGGTGCCTTGCACAATGGACTCCCACCTTGCTGCTGTTGTTGGACATTCAAAATCCAGCTCCTCCCCTACCCACCACCCTGTTTATTGCTGCATCTTTTATTGCTTCTGTGAAACATTGCTGAGAGAACATTACTGTGTGAAATAATTCTGAGTTTCACTTTAAATGATTGGATTTGATTTTAGGTACTAATTCGTGTGGTGTCAATAATGGAGGATGCACACATCTTTGCTTTGCCAGGGCAACAGACTTTGTGTGTGAATGTCCAGATGAACCAGATGGACGGCCGTGCTCAGTGGGTGAGTGAGAATTTTTAAGGCTACAAGCTGAGAAAATACCCCACAAATGGTGATGGTTTGAATATGACTTGCTATAGTAACAGCTTAATGAGAAACAAAATAATGTTCAAATATTCAGTTTCATGAAGAAGTATTATAAGCGTCTGGCTACATAGCAGATTTCTGCTATTAGTGACAGAATATTTCAAGTAGAAATAATATGCATCCAAACATGCTTTTCTTTTACATATATTACATTTAAGTGAGTTTGAGCAAAATGACTATCTAAATTTTGTGCCATTTCAGAACACTCTTCTTCCTAAAATGGCACTATGTCACATGGTTATTTTATATTAGATCTTGCATATTTTGTACACACACTGTATCTTCAAACAGTTAATGATCCCTGAGATTTCATGAATTATTTTTGTTATTTTCTGGCAGTAGTTGGATGGAGTTGAATGACATTTGAAAAATAAATTTCCTCTGGTTTGCATGTATTTAATTTCCATGGTAATCACTGGGAGATGCTCTATTTGCATTCTCGCACTCACATAGTCACTTCCACCTCCGACAATGGGCAATAAATGAATGATTCATTTTTTTCTACATGGTGATCTACAAACTATATTGGAACAATGGTTCCTGTCCATTTCCTCAATTCCTCAAATTAGCTATTTCATTAAATCCTGTCTCCTTCCAACATTTCTGAACCAATCCTGTGCCAGTTTCCATCAGCTGACCAGCTCCTTCCTGCCAATGAAGTGGTGAACATTCCCCTTTCCAACTGAATTATAAATTGCAACAGCATAACAATGGATCATTTATCCATCGAGACTGTGCTGATAGTCTTCATGTGAGCCACCTGGTCTTACCCTGTGCTCATGTTTAAATGAATTTTATTCCTTGCCCTCCACTTAGAAAAGTTATGTGCATGGAGGCAGTGCTTCTTCTCCCCCTTTTGGAAAGAATTACTTCTATAATTGATGCCTTTGTCAAATAGATTGACATATTATGTAGGAATGAGCAATGTTGAGCAAATGTCCAAATCGTGATTTGACTGATGCACCTGTGGTATTTAAACAAGATTCATAAGTACTTAATAAATGTAATTCCTTATAGTTCCTGGATACATGCCTCCATTTCCAGAGACCACGAGCTCTGGTGGGAAACACGAAGCTGCTGGCCCTCGTAAAGCTTCCGACTCCTCCCCTGCAAAGCCCACACATTCTGTTGAGAACACAAGTGAAAAGTAAGTATGCAGATTGGTGCCTTTGCCTCCAGCTACATCACTAATGGTTTTGACTTTATTCTAGTTGAACTTGAGTCAGGAATTGAAGGGCAGGGGTCTAACTTCACTCGAGGCATTTACGTAGCCTTTTGTAAATTACATTTCAGCAGAAACAATAAGGACTCTTGCCTTCCCATTGGTGCATCAAATAGGGCCGTAAATGAATATAATTCAGTCTTTGTTATTGCAGCATG